>JAIOTZ010000759.1:0-44535 GCA_023374045.1 Limonium bicolor
GGTGGCTAACGGCGTGTAACACCAATAGATTAAGTAAGTGTTGAGTTGTATTTCCGCTGTGATCTGTTGTTAAGTACGGTGTTTATAGTTGGGGGTGTTACAGAAGCTCTCTTAACGAGGAGTCAACTTTGTGCAAACAATCACGTGAGTGATGTGTGAACATACCACAATGGAAACAGAGACTGGGCAGACGTTCGTAAGTAATAGGAAGTAAAGTTGTTTCCCACCGACGGTGATCGAGACCACTCTCAGTAAAGGCATTGTGACATCAATACAAAGCTTCAAACGCATATAGCCACCACTAAACCTCTTGTCTTGATCTTGGTAACGCAAATAGCGGCCAATTCGATCACCAATTCGTCTAGCAAACTCTTTTGTCATAAAAACTAATGGTACATCATGCACATGTACCCCCAAAGGGGTCCATTGAAACATGTGTTCTTTCGGAGATTTGGAGTGATCAATCTCAAACCAAATCAACAAATACCCATCAAATGTCCATGGGCCTCTACCAAAGACGCTATACAACCGCTCCTCATCATCAAATTCAAATAGAAACAAGCCAAAACTCAAATTACTAACTTTAAGATCCTCCTCCGACTGCCAAACGTTCCCCAACGTGTGCTCCATCACCTTAACATCCACCCCTCAGGCCATAAAAAGTTTACCAATTAAACAACGTTGTAAGGGCAACGTGCAGAGAGCCTCTAAAAGATCGTTGACCTCCATAGAATCCTCCCAGCCGTAGTAAGCGACATATCATTATATTTGTGAAGGAGATCTTCAAAACTCGGCCCCGGGTCCGTCATGCAAGTAGGGAATCAAGAAGCAAGGAAGGAGGAAAGAGCAGACGAAGAGTTAAAACTTTAGAGAAGAAGCGAAATGGAAGCTGGTGTGTAAGAAATGGAAAAGGAACCGATGCTTAAGTAGAAAGAACGTATAAAACTGAACCCTGTGATGATGATCTGCTGAGAATATTTTGCATGTACAGATTGAAGAAAAACTATAGTAGGGAAAACGTAAGGGTGCCACTAAATATGAACGATAAGACATAAGCTATACATGAGGAAGACATATAATCATTTGTATGAACAAAATCAAAAGTAACAATAGACAAACAGGAATATGAAGGAACAAACAGACATAGGGAGTAATTGAAGGAGGTAGTCGTCACTTAAAAAAGCTTTATGCATGCATAGAAACCTGTAGAGATGCAATCATGACCACCACCTTACTAAGGGATAGTGGTAAAGCTGGAGAGAAGCTTCAACACAAAACACCCGGCGAAGGGTTAAAATCCTTAACGATATACATATATGTTGTTTGTGGAACATTTACGTTTATATGTTGTATTTGGAAAAAAGTTGAGCCACTAAATAACTTAATTGAATTGAAAAATCTTGGTCGGTATCGTTTCAATTTGTTTTTGCTATGTATGCAAGCACTTAGTTTTAAAACAATGGTACTATCATACTTCATTGCAACGAGTCGTTGTCAAAGGAAATTACAAAGAAAATCTCAAATAATGTAATAGATTGGATATCACGATCTTTGTAAAATGTTGAAATACTTTTATAATTAGTAGATATCACACGTTGACTGAAGATTATCACAAATTAAAACAAGTTGGACACTTTCCAGACTTTTAACATCACCAAGTTGTATGATCAAAAGTGAGATAATTAGGTTGATGTGCTATATTCCACATTTAACAATAGGTCATAGGTTAGACGTCCTCCACCCTATAGATTGTATGTCTAACTCGCCTACATGTTGTAAGTTATCTTCATTCTCTACAAACTTTAAATGAGAAAGCAAAAAGAACAATTATTCATATTTTAAATTTGTATAATTAATATAAATAATATATGATAATTTTGTATAATCTTGTATGTTTTTAGCTTAAGGTGAAAAAAAATTAGATTTGTGCATTGTTTCACTTTTGTATAAGAGATGAAGAGACAAATTGGGCATTAACCTTTGCATTGAAGATCACTCAACTCTCAATATGTTGGTTACAAATGGTTTCTCATAAGTCTTTTAAAGATTTTTATAAAAAACACCCTTTAACAACCCCTAAAAGAGAAGACATAAAGAACCACAAAGCACTAAAATCCAACCATTATAGATTATTTGGTCACACTGTATGAAAAATGCTCACTAAAAGCAATATAAAAGAATAAATTTGATAATTTATCCCACAATTCATAACAACATTTATTCTCAATGAGAACAACCCACGACACATGGATCAAAGTTCTTGAATTTGGATAAACATAAGATATGCACTAGAATTAAACATTTGAGCATGGATTTAAGTGAAAAGGTTACTTCTTCACACTTAGATTGAACCAGACAGACCGGGGAAGGATTTAGAAGACCTTTTCCGGAAGTAAATAAAAGAGAAAACACAGGGGACACAAGCAATCAATTCAGTGCGAAAGCTATCCCTAATGACAGATTAAGACAATTACAAAATGAAACAACTTATATGAGAGATACAAAATGATACTAAGATAACATCTCGTTTATTTTATAGTATATGTTTTCAGAACTTGTAGTTAATTATTTTATTCATTTATGGTAATTGGTGGATTAAAAACATAAATGTGGTATATCGTGAACTAATGTAACATCAGTTAAAATATGGATATTTTGATCTTTTACATGTATACTGGTAATCTTTTTAATGGGTCCAGATTTTTTTTAAACTGTGGTAATTTGTGAATTGGTAAATTTTTAATGGTTTAGTGTGAATTTTATTTTTCCTTAATTATTGTAGTCAAATATATATATCTTTTTCCATATTTTACAAGGAGTGGTATTTTTTTTAAAAGTGTATTAAAACATGCCTTCTAGTTCTACCATTACAATTGTTTTTTTAGAAGTAAAAACCGAATATTGGAGAGTTGGTTTAGGAAAGTTGTTAACCTATCGCTGGAGTCCCATCATTATATAATTGGAGGGTGCTCACTAGGAAACTAATATACTCCCCTCCGTCCGGAATTAATCATCTTGTTTATTTTATGATATGTTTTTTCATTTCATTATTAAATTTATAAGTTAAAATAATTTTATAAAACTAAATTTGTAATATATAGTTTATTATGTAATGAATCATTCATAAAATTTAAATTTCAAAAATTATTTAATCTTATATATTAAATATTAAAGTCAAACGATAAGAACGAAAAGATTAAAATTTGTATAGACACATTTAATTTACTCAAATCGCTCTCCGCCTAGGTTGCACAGAAAAACAAAACAAGTACTATTAATCTCTAGCTCTTCTAAAAATTAAGCTATGGTTTTCTCCAACTTCCTAAATTAACTACCGCAATATTTTACAAACATCATAGTATTTCAATTTGTTGCTTGAGGAGCCCAGTCAGCGATCCGTCACCCTCGATCCGTGTCAGTCATTTATAGCATCTTACAGCCGTAGATATACTTTTATACAAACGGCTCCGATTTATCTTCCGTGTACAAGTTTCGACGGCCGTTTTCCTTTTCCCTTTCCCGCATGTATTTTGGAATGACCGCTTCTTATTAAAGCACCACATTTTGCCCAATTCAAATCCCTCATCTCGCACTATCAGCTTCTTCCAGCCTTCTGCCTTTTCCTTAATCAAATATCCTCCATCTTCTTTCACCTCTTTATTTTCAATGGCTCGTACCAAGCAAACAGCCGGAAATCCACCGGAGGAAAGGCTCCGAGGAAGCAGCTCGCGACCAAGGCAGCCAGGAAATCTGCCCCGGCTACAGGTGGAGTGAAGAAGCCCCACAGGTTCCGCCCTGGAACCGTCGCTCTCCGTGAGATCAGGAAGTATCAGAAGAGCACCGAACTACTCATCAGGAAGCTCCCATTCCAGAGGCTGGTTCGTGAAATCGCTCAGGATTTTAAGACAGATCTCAGGTTCCAAAGCTCAGCGGTTTCGGCATTGCAGGAGGCCGCAGAGGCGTACCTGGTTGGTTTGTTCGAGGACACCAATCTCTGCGCAATCCACGCTAAGAGAGTTACCATCATGCCCAAGGACATGCAGCTCGCTAGGAGAATCAGAGGGGAGAGAGCTTAAGGGCGTTTCTTTTTCAAAAAATTAGCGCTACTTTTTGTTTTTTGTTTTTCCCTTAGTTCTCCGTCGACGCTAGGTTGTTACGTCATTTTGTGTGTAAGATGTTGACAGAAATCTCGTCTGTCTCGACGCTAATGCAGTGTGGAAATCTTGTTGATATGTTTAGATGCTGCTTCCAGTTAGCTCTATGCGTACGTTGTCCACATTTTATTTATTCATTAATACATAGTTCACTTCGATTCGCAAACGCTAATTGATAGGGTTTCCATGTCTTCTCTTTGTGAATCTAAATGCTGTGAGAGGTTTGGTGATTGTTATGAGTGGTTTGTCATTGATTTTGCCTGCTGCATGTCGAAGTTTCAATGAAGTAGAACCATCGAAGAGTTGACATATCGGGTAAAATTTTCTTGTTGCGCTCAGCAATTTTGGGAACTCCGATCATTTGCAACTCTTCCGTACATAGATTCCTTGATAACCAGAATGTACATACACAAATGTTTTTATCCTGCTTGGACACCCGATCATTTGCAACTCTTCCCTTTTTCTTTAACCGATTTTAGTTCGTGTGATATTAGTGAGCGGTGTTCTCTACTACATACTGAGTTTGAAACTATGTGATATTTGTCAAAACATACCATTAAATTCAAAAGGCGATATTTTAGGGTGGGATAAGCCAATATCTAATCCGCAGTTTTGTGGCAAAATAAGTATATTGTCATTTATTTATGTAGTGCCACGCAGCCAGCAAAGCATGCAGTAAACATAGAAGAGTGGCAGGATTAACGGGGACAAAATGTCGCTAGTTTTTACTAGACGTTTAAATGACAAATTTATTAGGTTAGATCAAAGACGCTAAGTTGTGGTTTGATGGAACCTATTTGTTATCGTTGCAGAAGAAAGAGCGGGTTGTCGCCTTTAGTTTTTATATTCATTTAATTCTTGGATACAATATCAATTTGAGGTCGTATGGTATATTTTCTACGTGGATAATTCCTCCGTCCAGAATTGATCATCCTGTTTGTTGTACGTTTTTAGATAAAATAATTTTATAAAACTAAATTTTATAATATATAGTTTAACATGTAAGGAATCATATGCAAAATTAAAATTTTAAAAATTATTTTATTTTATATGTTAAAAATTGAAGTCAAATGACATGTTCATATAATAAACATGACAGTCAATTCAGGACGGAGGGAGTAGATTAACATGTGGAAAATTGAGCTGTTTTCACATATCATAGTGGTCATGGCGAACCCGAGCCATAAGAATTTGTCCAGAGCGCGTTAATGAGCAAGAAATGATACAACAGTTTATGAGGTATTACTGAAATATTAGTAGTTGTCTATTTTTGTCTGTTGGTATGAGTTTCATTTTGTGTATGTTTTTCTATAACTACATGTGTCTGTAGTCTCTGATTTGTTTACGATGATTGTTTCAACTTCTAATTGTTTAGAAAATACATATTGACTATTATGAACATGATTATCGGAGACTTCATTGATCATTTGATGAACGATCCCCAAACTTTCTTGTAAGTGTTACTGTAATTAAAAGAAATTTGGATTGTGGGCGAACCTATGTTGATACAGTCCATACGAAGTTAGATAAGGTAGTATTATTATGCACATCAGATGTATAACAACGGTGACATCTGGTTGAGAATCTTCCGCTACAATTAAGAGATGAGATAGACTAATTAGAACTTTGAATATTATAATGGTGATTTACAAGATAAGTATGTGATTATGAATGGGGACTGCTACCAATTTGAAGGTAGAACTTTGAATATACATTCAAAAGTCGTTGAAGTAAAGTTGGTATTTAATACGATACACATTTGTATGCAATTTTTATTCGCTTACTGTAAGTTTTGGGCATCTCGATGGTGTATTGTTAAGCATCTCTTTATTAATTTGAAAGTGATTATAAAGTATTAGAAAGATCAAAACCAATTGAAATATAAAATACACAAGGGGCGTCCGTGATACCTAAACGATTGTATTGGGTGGTATACGACCCCATTATTCATTTATTCCTACAAGGTGAACACATAAGAGTTGATAAAAGTCGTTAAAAATCAAAAGAGTAAAACTAAGTAACTAACAATCACAATAGAGCTGGAGGGCCATAATTATTGATGGACTCTCGATATATTTGTAGACCCTTAAATGAGTTCACAATAATTTTTTTATTTTTTTTATTTATCACCAACTCTCATAATGTCTTTAGTTTGGTCTCTTCATCTAGGTGATTATTTAAGAAAAAATTGGTTTAGGGCCCGTTCGGTGCCGACAAATGGTGATTCTATGCGATTCGTGGGCATTAATGTGAACGTAAAGCTACCATGGCCCATTGATAAATCTCCACATTAATGCCATTTCAGGCCTTTATCCAAACCGTGCAAAATGGTGCGTTCAGGCCTTTCAGCCCGTGATTCACAAAATACAGCAGATACCGTACAACACCGTTTTTACTCCTTTGCCCCCGTAAAAAAACAGTCATTTGCACTTGGAGATCGAACTTGCACCAAAACCCTTTCTCTCAAAATCTGTCATCGCAATCAATTTGTTCCACCACTACAAGAAAAATCAGATTTAGCTACCACTGTATATCAGTAGCTAAATCGTCAGTTTTGGTAGCTAAACACAACGGGCTACCGCATTTTATGATTTAGCTACTGATATACAGTGGTAGCAAAGGTCCTAGTGGCTAAATTAAAAATAGCTACCGTTTTGGAATGCGGTAGCTATTTCACTTTGGCCTCGCTACTACTTTTCCTATAGCTAGATATTGCTACCGTTTTAGAATGTAGTAGCCAAATGGCTACTAGTGTAACAGTAGCAAAATGGCTTCGAGTATAACAGTTGCGAAATCGTTACTAGTACATCAGTAACAAAATCGATACTAGTGTAGTAGTAACAAAATCACTACTAAAATTGGTAGCAAAATGGCTACTAGCAAAGCAGTATCAAAGTTGCTACTAGTATAGTATTAACAAAATCGATACTAGAATATGCTAGCTCTACACTACTCTACACTACTACTGAACAATGGGCACCACCACCATTCAATCCCACAAGAAGTGGGAGCCATGTGCCCGCGTAACTTAACTATTCTTTAAATCGAAGACTATGTCATGTGTACACATCTAGGATCGAACCTTACAACGTATGAGTATATAAATATACCTCCCATACCAATGACATATTTAATTCAAACTAGTGCGTTAAAATGTGCATAGAGCAAGAATCGATCCCCGGATGTTTGGGATGAATATAGAATGTCTTAACCATTGTGCCATGATAGTTATTCACATCATATATAGAAACTACGTGTATATATTGAATGTTTGATACTGTAAATATAAATGGAAGTTTTTGCCGAGACATGATCAAACCAGGGATATATAAAAATTAATAAAATAGATATATGGCCGATTATTTAATATAACAAATTAATTTAATGCAACCAAAATAGTAAAGCTAATAAAAATTTAAGTATATTATCGGCTTAAAATTATAAAAAAATTAAAAAATATACATATATATCTTTTAAAAATCTTTGAAATGTCAAAAATTATACAAAAAGATAATATATTATGTAAAGTTACTTATATAATTAAGTCTTATTATATAGTGTTACAAATACTAATATAATATACATCATTACATGAAAATTAAAACTTTTAAATAATATATTTTGTTTTTGTAAATTTGTATAATATAATATTTTTATAAATTTTAATAGATGTATAATACTGTATAATCTTGACTAATTTAAATTGTTTTAACTTTACTATTTTTCAAACTCCTATTAATTTGTGTGTTGTTTTGTAAATTGAAAACATTAATATATCGTATATTTATGTACGTTTTATTATAATTTTGTATACTTTTAACATTTTATAAATTTATACACACATATACATATATATATATATATATACAACTTACTTTGCAAATTTTAACCTACACGTCAACTAATTTAAATTGTTATGTTTTATTAATTTATGTGGCTTTTGTAAATAAAAGTATCATATAGTAAAAAACTGTATTAAATTAAATATATATATATATATATATATATTATATATATATATAATAAACACACACATATATATATATACACTTAACTAATTTAAATTATTGTTACTACTATTTTATATTAATTTTGTAAATTTTAATCAACATATGTACTAATTTAAATAATTACTACTTTTACTCTATTTTATAATGTATTAATATGTGTGATACTTTGAGAGTTAAAAATTATAATATCAAAAATATTATGTTAGGTATATCTTATATGATAAAATAAATTCTAGTAGTAGTATATAGTTTAATTATTTTTCATGAATTAGACAATTTTTATTTAATTATTGTTCTTTTTCAAAATTTTGATAGCTAAAAGCTAACCAATATACTATATTGAAAAGATTAAAAAAAATTAAAAATTTATATAAAAAGATAATATGTCCACTATGGCAGTAGTAGTATAGGTTAGTATTTCAAACTATGTAGTAATCACAAGTTTAAGTTATAAGAATAATAATTTTGACACCGCATTCATTTGTTGTATTCTAGCATAATATCAACTAAAGTTTAATAGCATTATTAGTCAGTAGCAATTTCGAAATTGAATTATATACATATCACACATTTAAATTATAAGAGAATTATAATTTTGCTATCACTTAAAAATATTAGCTATCATTTTTTATAATGTAGCACAATATTAGCCATAATCTCATTAACATCATTAGTCGGTAGCAATTTCATAATTAAAGATACTAACAATTTTTATGCTTGCTAAAAATATTCGCTACCGACGCCCAAACAGTAGCAGAACGGCAACCGTGATGAGTGTTAGTAGCAATTTTATTAACTTAGCTTATCTATTTGGTAGTAGCAACTTTTAGTAGCAATTTAGCTACTAGTTATAATATTTTTCGCTACTGCTGCTTTAATAGTGGCACAATAGCTACCATGATTGAGTTAGCCACTTCTTACAGTAGCTATTCCGTAATTTAGCTACCAACATTGGTAGCTAAATTGTTCTTACAAAAAGAACCAAGATGAAATAAAAAATAGCTACTACTAATGGTAGCAGTCTTGTCAGGCGATAGCGATTTGGCTACTGTTTAAAAAATCTAGCTACCATTGTCGTTGTTGTAGCAAAATAGAAACCACTATGTTAGTACCATTAAAAATCAGTAGCAATTTTTGAAAGTAGCTACCAATATATGCGTGGTAGCAAATCATTGGTAGCTAAATCTGTTTTTTCTTGTAGTGCACCCGCAATCAATTTTTCCCACCCGCAACTACGTTTTGTAGCTCAAGCATCAGCGCGGCAGTTGGCCATCCCGTCGATGCAAGTACAGTCATCCACCGGCGTACGTACGATGAATTCAATTTCTTGTACTTCCTTCAATCACCACGTCTAGGCCATACTCTTGAATCTACCGAGGCAGATTTACATCCCATCGTTTCATTACACCACTATTAACTACATATCTACCGTCGTCAGTGCCAATGGCTCATTCATCCGTATTTAACAACTTACCCTGTTCTTGTTTTCCCTCGGCGTCAAAGTAGCAGGTATTTTCCTCCCCTTCAACAAGCACTGATGGCGACACCGTGGGCACTGTATCAATGTTGTGTTCAGGCGAATCAAATTGCTCTCATTCGTACCAGAGGATGATTGGAAAACAAAAAATCATCACAACTGGAAGGGGCGCAACATAATAATGAAACCTAACGAAAATGGAGAAAGATAGTAGTGAAAGAAGGAGACAGATGAATAGAGAGTCGCATACACTTCGTGATGACGGCATGGCTCCAGGCGGTCAATTGCAGTAGTAATGGCGGATGCGAGAGAAGAAGACTGGAATTACAGGATGATGTCGAACGCCATTTATAGAGGATGTTGCAGGGTATACTTGTCTTTTGTTTAAAAAAACTCACATTAACCAATCGCCTCCACCGAACGTTGAATTCTTATGTGCACTTTACCCCCGGCGTTTTCGCAACCAGATTAATCTGGCGATTAATCGACCCCGAAAATTGGAAGTGATGAGGGAACGACACCTTAGTGAAAAAAACATCATTACTTCATATCTACACTATATCACTTACATCATTGTTATAGGTAGGTGTTTCATATTTTTTCCTGTTTCATAGCGAAATACCATAGTCATTGTTAGTAAAACTTATATAGAAGTAGAATCACCTTGTAAGAATCTCTCAATCTTGTTATACAAAATAGTTATGAACTTGTGAGCTAGGAGTTTACAATTATGTAGTTTGACCTAAAATTGAATATGATGACACACGACTATTTTTTTTTGTATTACTAGATCTATCAAAGATGAAAACCAACAACATTTCTAAAGAATTTGCAATAATGTAAAACAATCTATCTCAAATTCTATCATCCCATCTAAATTCACACTTTTAACTTAAATTATAAATCTAGCAATATGGTTGAAAAAAATATTGCAAATATCTGGCCTATTAACGCAAACCATTTGGTATAAAACACGTAAACTTTATTGACATTCCTTTCCTATTTCATTCTTTTTAAATCTAATTAACATCATAAAGTACACATTTTATAAAGTTAAAATAGTATAATAATTCATTTTACAAATTCATGGTGTGTAACAAATAATAGAATTAAATGAAGTATGAAATATAGAAAAAACATGTAATTAGGTATGTAGAGTTTGTTTTTCAAGTTAAAATTGAAACTTATACGGTTTTTTCTTAATAAAACACGATAATAAGCACATATTACGTAGATCTAATTTTTATTTTTATTTTAATGATCAACAAGGGCAAGAGGTAGACTCAAAAATTCTTCACTGATGACGAAGACGGAATACAGTGGTAGCTTCACATATCGGTTCATTCTTTTAATTCTGTAGCTTTACTAATTCATTCATTCTCTAAAAACCTTAAATGAGAAGGAGAAGAACACAAACAATATTACTATTTTACGTAGTATATTTTAAATAACATTTGTATCATCTTAATAATATATTATATATTTTTATAATATTGTATGTTTTTAATTTAAGGATGTTACAAAAATGTGCAAAATAGTATTCATTAATAACTGTCATTTTAGGCAGTGATTCTTGTTCAAAAATATATATTATTCTAGCTTTTTAACATATCTTTTTTCCACTTTTAACCCTATTATTTAACACAAAAATAATTATTATCTAGATGGAAAAGTATAAAGTAGGGGTACATGAGTCATTTTTCTTAATATGATAGAATACGAAATTTAAAATTCTTGACAATATTATATATATATATATATTATGCATTTTGTAACGTTTTAATAATATACTATATTTTAATTTTGTTATGAACTTTGTGAATGTACATTTTTATAAATGTATTTAGAATTTTCAGTCAATATAATCAATAATTTAGTACTCCCTCCGTCTTGAATTGACCGTCCTGTTTGCTTTATGACACATTTTCCCACTTCTGTATTAAGCATATAAGATAAACTAATTTTATAAAACTAAATTTTGTAATATATAGTTTATCGGAATCATATACAAAACTTAAATTTTCAAAATTAATTTATTTTACATGTTAAAAATTGAAGTCAAACGACATGTCCAAATAGTAAACAGGACAGTCAATTCAGAGAGCGGGAGTATGTTTGAATTTAATATTATTTTATTATAATTTGTGGATTAAATTTTTTATTGCAACTGTAAAAATTAAAAAGTACTAAAATTCTGTTGTTTTATATGTACAATAGGTAAATGATGTAATATCCCGGTTTTTGTTTATGAATTTTCTAACGTTAGTTTTCATTTAACATAAGTTATGTATTTTTTAACAGTTGGGACCTTTGGGACATTTAATTAAAAGAGGAGAACAAGGTAGTCTTTTCCCCTTTTAATTTTGGTAAGTATATACTATTTTATTAAGGAAAGTAATTTTCCTAAATCTATTACTTCCTGATCAGTTTACGTCATCTAAATAGCGCATCCTCTCGACAGTTTTGAAGCACTCTCAACTCTCATTCTCCCTCTCTTGTGTGCTTGTGATTCTGGTGCTGTTGCTGTGTTCTATTCGTTTTCTTTTTCGATGCTGCATGGATAGTCTGCTGCAGTATCTCAGGTTTGTATTGTGGTTGATTCGGTGGCTGTTCGTTGTTAATTTGGGGAGTTGATTTTGGTTGTTTGATGTTAACACCTAGGCCGGTTTTGAGTCTTTACATATGATAAATTGAATCTTTTTTTTAACACGCGTTCTTGTCTGCAACCAACTGTAGCCAGATGGGTACATCCGGCACGTGGAAGCGCTCGCGACCTCTTCTTATTTTTTTCTAGCGCCGGAAGCCATTGTTTTTTTTTTTTTTGTTTTTTTTTTGTTTTTACTTTTTTTAAAAGATTTTTTTCCTTTTTATCATAAAAACTTTAAATGATTGTAATTTTTAATATATAAGTTCAAAATGGAAAAAAATTATATCATTGTGCACCTAAATTCAAGCTCTTCAAACAAGACCATTCATGAATATATTTTGACAACTTTTTAAAAAATTATTTTTACATATATAGTGCACAGAACGTAAAAGAAAACTTGTACAAATGGTCATACAAACCTATAAAAATGTTCACTAAAACATGTATATTCTCACGTAAAACATGTACATTAAGAACATACAGAAGGTCATATAAACCTGTACGAATCATTAAATATGTATATTCTTAGATTAAAACCTGTACATATAAGAAAGAACACTTGTACAGACAGTCATACAAACATGTACAAATGGTCATACAAACATGTACAGATGTTCATTAAAAACATGTACATTCTGACATTTGAACATGTACATCGTCACATTAAAACATGTACATTCTCACATTAAAACATGTACATTCTCACATTAAAACATGTACATACATCCTCACATTAAAATATCATCGTATACATGCAAAAATAATTTTTTTGAAAGTTGTTAAAACATATCTATAACCGGTCTTGTTTTGAAAAGCTTGAATTTAGATGAATAATGATATAATTTTTTTTTATTTTGGACTTATATATTAAAAGTTACAATAATTTAAAAGATTTATAATTTAAAAAAAGGAAAAAAAATCATTAAAATACAAAAGGCCCAGGTAGGCGCGCAAAAAAAATTAAAACAAAAAAAAAAAGAAAAAGACGGCATCAGCGAAAAAAATGAACGGGAGTGCAGGGATGTCTACCTGTAGCCAAGAAAGTGGGTTTTTTTAACTATAGTAGTAATTTGTGAATTAGTTACATTTTTATTTGTGTGGTGTGAATTTTCTTTTTCTTTTTGTAATTATTGTAGTAAAATATCTTTCTTAACGAAATAAAATATTTAAAATACATTACACCTTTTTAGGTATATTGAGAAACTAAAGATGCCTTCTACCATTACCATTTACAAAGTAAAAACAGAATATTGGAGAGTAAGTTGTTGTCGTACTGCTTTAGTCCTATGATTAATTAGAGGGTGCTCAATAGGAAACAAATATATTAGATTTTGCATAAACAGATTTAATTAGGGAAATTCACAAGATACCCCTGTTTATTTCGTAATTCATAATATACCCGTGTGATTTAGTATTTAACTTTAAACATACTTAAATGTATCCAAAATTGATGAAACTTTACATGGACGATGCTAAAGTGTTATATTTTGGTCCAATATCAAATTGAAGTTTTTTAAGCTCACATGTGACCTGTGGAACCTAATGAACATCATATATTCATTGGGTCCCACAGGTCACATGTGAGTTTAAAAAGCTTCAAATTTGATATTGGACCAAAATATAACACTTTAGCATTATCCATGTAAAGTTTCATCAATTTTGGACAACATTTAAGCATGTTTAAAGTTAAATTACTAAAATCACAGGGATATATTGTGAATTACGAAAGAAAACAGAGTATATCGTGAATTTTCCCTTTAATTTACTTTCAATCCTCTCCCTCTGGTTGCACAAGAAAAATCTCTAGCCCTTGTAAGTTATGTTAAGGTTTTCTCCAACCTCCCTAAATGAACCACCGCAATATTTTAACATCATATTTCAATTTGTTGCTTGAGGAGTCCAGTCAGCGATCCGTCATCGTGGATCCGTGTCTGTCATTTATAGCATCTTACAGCCGTAGATAAACGTTTTATACCAACGGCTTCGATTTATCTTCCGTGTACAAGTTTCGACGGCCGTTTTCCTTTTCCCTTTCCCGCGTGTATTTTGGAACAACCGCTCCTTATTAAAGCACCACATTTTACCCGATTCAATTCCATCTCATCGCACTATCAGCTTCTTCCAGCCTTCTGCCTTTTCAAATTTCCTCTACTTTCATTCACCTGTTTATTTCCAATGGCTCGTACCAAGCAAACAGCTCGGAAATCCACCGGAGGAAAGGCTCAGGAAGCAGCTCGCGACAAAGGCAGCCAGGAAATCTGCCCCGGCTACAGGTGGAGTGAAGAAGCCCCACAGGTTCCGCCCTGGAACCGTCGCTCTCCGTGAGATCAGGAAGTATCAGAAGAGCACCGAACTACTCATCAGGAAGCTCCCATTCCAGAGGCTGGTTCGTGAAATCGCTCAGGATTTTAAGACAGATCTCAGGTTCCAAAGCTCGGCGGTTTCGGCATTGCAGGAGGCGGCAGAGGCGTACCTTGTTGGTTTGTTCGAGGATACCAATCTCTGCGCAATCCACGCTAAGAGAGTTACCATCATGCCCAAGGACATGCAGCTCGCTAGGAGAATTAGAGGGGAGAGAGCTTAAGGGCGTTTCTTTTTCAAAGATTTAGTGCTACTTTTTTTTTTCCCTAAGTTCTTCTCCGTCGACGCTAGGTTGTTACGTCATTTTGTGTGTAAGATGTTGACAGAAATCTCGTCTGTCTCGACGCTAATGCAATGTGAAATCTTGTTGATATGTTTAGATAGCTGCTTCCAGTTAGGTCTTTGCGTACGTTGTCCACAGTTTATTTATACATTGATGCATTCACTTTGATTCGCAAACGCTAATTGATAGGGTTTCCATGTCTTTTCTTTGTGAATCTAAATGCTGTGACTGTGAGTGGTTTGGTGATTGTTATGTGTGGGTTGTCATTGATTTTGCCTGCTGCATGTCGAAGTTTCAATGAAGTAGAACCATCGATGAGTTGACATATCGGGTAAATTTTTTTTGTTGCGCTCAGCTATTTTGGGAACTCCGATCATTTGCAACTCTTCCGTACATAGATTCCTTGATAACCAGAACGTACATATGTTTTTATCCTGCTTGCTGACCCGACCTTGTCTTGGTTTCTTCCCTAGTTCTTTAACCGAGTTTTGCTCGTGTGATATTAGTGAGCGGTATTCTCTACTACATACTGAGTTTGAAACTATGGGGGATTCATCCTTTTTTTGTTGAAGGCCCACATTAATCTCCTGCAAAGTGGATTGCCGAGTAGTCAAAATTAGCCATAAAGCCCTTTTTTTCACCTTTACCATAGATGTACATATTGCTGCCTTTGGATCATAAAGGTCGGTGACAATTTTTCCTAGTCCCTGCAGTTTACCTAGAGCTGTCAAAATTTAACCCAATCCGAAAACCCGTCCGTTTTATCCGAAATCTGAATGAAACCCGAAAATGTTTAAATATAATAAACCCGAAACCCGTTTGGGTAAAACCCGAAATAATCCGAAAATTTATAACCCGAAACTGACCCGAACCAGAAATGACCCTAAATAATAGTAATTAAAAATTATCCAAACTCGAATAACATGAAATAATAGTGATCATAAGTCATTCCAACCTGAATGACCCAAATAAATATTACAAAAAACTTGATTCTAAGTATATCCGAATGAAATTCATAATAGGCATTGTATTGAAAGTTCTGTAATCTATAAGTTGTATATTCTTATAGAAATTAGGTATATATTTATATTATATTTTTCAAAAATATTAACTATGACCGAAATAACCGAAACCCGATTCTATCTGACACTATTACAACCCGAACCCGAAATGACACGAACCCGAATGACCTGATCCCGAAATGACCCGAAAGTTTAATGACCCGAAAAGATATGACCCAAAACCCGAACGGATAACCCGTTTGACAGGCTTAACCTTCTTACACCTCTTTAAACACGCAAAATTACCACACCATTAATACCCAGAAACCCTTCTTCTCGTCTTCCTGGAGCATTTACTCCATCGACGCTGATAATTCCTGAACTTGAATTGAAGCCGGCAGATTACTATCCCATCACCGAATGAATATGCTTGTTTACTGTCCGCCTACCACTCACCCTTCCACGGACACGATGACAACTATTCTTTAAATACATGGCATTTCGTTTGAACAACCACCGCATCAGAAGGTAATTTCTATCTATCTATTTTAGTTTCGTTTACACTCTCGGTATGAACATATCACTTTATTGATCAATTTTGTTTTCTTATGTTCGTAATTTGCTACAGCGTTGCCCAAGTGTGCTACAAAAAAAAATTCTACGCAGGTAAACTCTCAAATTTGGTTTCGTATTTTGTTCTTGTCGTCATATGTTTCTCAGTATATATGATCATTTCTATCCTTTGACTATCAATGCTTCACAGTTCTTATATTTGGAAGGGAGCGCACATTGATCTGGTATGTTCTTCTACCTGTTCTGTAACTGATTTGTCTGCTAGACCACAATGCTTCCTGTTTTTTTGTGACGTTTGCATGTTGGGTCTGATTGTTTTGTCTACTACTATCCCAAATATTACGGATATGAAATACAGTACTTTGACTAGTAACAATGTTTACAAGGCTCAATACTCAGTGCTTCTCATTATAATTTTTCATATATGGGAAAACAAGTGACAGTAGTTGTTGAACAAAGCAGTAGGTAAAAGTCTAGGCATAAAAACATGTGGACAAAATTGTACAAGCTGTTATAGATATGACTAACTAGTGTTTTTGATGAATTGTATCTGTATTTGCATATACATTACGCTATATGTGTGCATGTTGTGTTGTTTGATGACCTTCAAATTATTTCTTACACATTACACATGTATGTCCCTTTCATATTAGTATAATTAGCAAACTGAATATTACCTAATTACTGTATAATTACAATATAGTAATGGTTAAGAGAAGGGATACTGATAAGGGGAAGGGAAAGTTGGTTGAGGGGGGTGAAGCGAAGAGTAGGAAGCCTAAACATGAGTGGAGTAAGGAAGATGTTGAGATCCTGATTCAGCTGATGGTTGATGAAGCTGAGATATAGTTGGGAAAGGGTGGATCTTTGGTTGGATTCTAACATCGTTGGGCCAACATTACTGAAAAGTTCAATGATCTTAGGGAGGGTAATGATCATGTTGATAGGCACCAATGTAAGAATAAGGGTGATACACTGAAAGGAGGTTGGAGGAAATGGAAGGAGCTTACCAATAAGCAAACTGGTTTGGGATGGAATGAGTCCGGAAACTGTTGCACCTACCCGGAGGAGTGGATTGCTAGGAAGGCTAAGGTAAATGTTAAGATAGTTCATCATGATATTTCTGTTTCAGTTAACAAATATTTTCTTTAGTTTCATTTTAGCTAACTGAATTCTTAACATTCGCAGGAGAAGAGAGGAATATACAAACTTGTGCACCCAAAGTGGCCGGCCTATCTAGTGGACAAGATGGAACTAATATGGGGACAGTCATATGCTGATGGGGAGTTGCGGCTTACTTTTGGAGGATTTACTCCGCATGAGATAGATCAAAACGGGACTGCCGATGATTGTGCAGGATATGTTCAAGGACAATTACTACGTAGCACTACCAACATGACTCCATGTTCCCAATTTGATTTCAGTGGTGGTGGGTGTGATGGAGCATCCATGGAGATCTCTGGTGGAGTGCATTATGGTAGTAACAGTGGTCATGGTTGTTCAAACAGTAAGAGAGTTCGTGCTTCCTTAATCGCAATGTCCCAAGAAACAACTTCACCGAAATTTGATTTAGGAACAACAACTTCTATAAGTGCTTCTCTTGCTGCTTCTGCGTTTCAGGGTAGTCCATATGCGGGTATTGTAGCTGGAGGTTCTCAGTCGCAATCGTATGCTAATCACCACTTCCAATCTGTTGAGCAAGGTAACACAGATTTGGGCCTAACTGAACAGCCTATTGGTAGTGCTACACTGAATGCTTGTTACCAACAATTTAACAGTGAATACAAACCAGAAAACTGGGATGAATTGATGGAAACAACAGCTGATGGAGCTGTTCATGGTGGGAGGAATAATAGTTTACAGGCAAAGAAGGGAGTACATGTTGGAAAAAAGAAAGCCAAAGGAAGTAAGGGTAAAAGCAGTGTTGGAGTAGGCAATGTAAGTGTGGTTAAAGGTGGACTGGATGAGACTTTGGTAGCATGTAGGAGTGTGATACTTGAAATGCAGGCACAGGCTTAGCGGGATGGAGGTGTTATTTCGGTGCATGAGAGGTTTAAGGACTCAACATAAGGGTGTTGACATATGCTATAATGATTTTAGCTAACAGATCTCACAGAGAAGTGTTGATGGCTCTGGTTGATGTTGATGAGATTCGTGAGTGGGTTCGTCATATCTACAATGTTAAGTATGGGGATAAATAGAGATTTGGGAAGTCGATGGATGTTTTTTGGGCTATATAGTAGCATGCTTGCTGACCATTATATTAAGTAGACGTCTTTATATCTAATTATTTATGGTATCTGATAACTGGCAGCATATGGTTTGGCATTTCACTTTTTAAGTTTAATTTTATTATGCAATTGTGTTTTAAGTTTACTAGTCTATCCTGTACTCTGGAATGGTTTATTTTGTATGCTGGCGACAAAATGGATAGGAATATCTTTTGAATATCCACTTAACATGAGTTACAGTGGTATTGTTCTTGTGTGAAATATAAGTTTCGTGTCTTTTCTGTGGGTTTTTTTTAATTGAACATGTCTGCAACACTGTGATTGCATATAGGTGCAACGTTTTGATATTCCCATTGACTATCACCATATTTATAGTTAGGATGAATACTCAGAGTAGCAACACAGATTTGATTCATATACTTAAAAGAAAGTTTAAGGAGAACATAAAAGACTACCTAATCTTTGTGCTGCTACACCAAGTTGAAGTCTTCCAAAATCGATTCCTCTTGCTCAGCTAAGGATGAATCATGCTCGAGAGTACGACATGAATGAGAATACCAAAAAATGGAAAAGACATCGGTGCTGGATATGTAAAAGGAATGAGTACATTGACAAAGCATATCTGATGTTTAGGGAGATCAAGATGGCATACAACTTGTCACTTGCCAATCACATCGAGGACATGCTGACCGGGAGTAAACGTCCAAACTATGAGCTAATGAACCAAAGGGAGGGCAAAATTTCAGAGAATCAAGCTGTGACGAAGCTGTGTGGAATAATTGAATTGAGTGAGAAAGAGTTTAGGTTTGGAGCGTGCATGATAGAAGAATATAAGTATAGAGATTTGCTTGAGGCACTAACAGACAACGAGATAGTGAATGTCATACGAATGAAGATGGAGTTACAACAAGAATACGAATAGTTCACACTAGTTAGAATCATATGTTACTTATGTATTATTACTGAATACTTTTTTTTGTTATGTACTCGACAATCTCTTCCAGATAATTGTAGTTCATAATAATATTCAGATTTTAGTTACCTTTTTTGTTGTGCCAAACATTGTACTTATTCTATAGCGATGAATTATGTTATAATAATTACTTCTCTCCATGTAATTGTAGGACATGGAATCACTGTCCACAACTCAGTTAAGCACTCTGTTGTCAATGATGCCGAATAACCGAGACAGAGTGCACCACTTATGCACTGCTATTAGCCTAAGCCTAGTGGAATTGGAAGAGCAAACTGTCATATACTTAGAACACTTATCACAACAGATCAATGCACCAATGAGAGTGCAATGCACACGTCAAGGCTGCCTGGTAACTCATGGGTAAATGAATTGCTAAATGGCTATAGTGTTAGATGTTTTAATGTGTTGAGAATGAACAGAGATACGTTTCTGACGCTTTGCCACATTTTGGAATATAAGTATTATATTAACAGTAAAACACATATTACTTCTAAGGAACGTGTTGCATGGTTCCTACGCACACTTAGTCATAGGTGTGCCAATAGAGACACAATGGAAAGATTCTAGCATTCAGGTTCATCTATATCGAACCACTTTGGGGACATTCTTGAAGTTGTTGGTAGATTAGGAAAGGATATTATCAAACTGAGAGACAACCAATTTTGCACAATACCATCGCACATACGTGACAGTTCAAAATACTTTCCAATGTTCAAGGTTAGAAGTTTGTATTACTCGTATTGTATGACAATTATTTAAGTTAATTAGCGTCTGTCCATTAACTAAACGGCGATATTGTATCTCTCACACGTAGGATTGCATTGGTGCGTTAGATGGTTGCCACGTTGAGTTTACAGTTTCAGAGAAAGACAAAATGCGCTTTATAAACAGAAAGGGAGTTACTTCGACAAACGTGTTGGCGGTATGTGATTTCGATATGCTATTTATCTTCGTGTGCAGCGGGTGGGAAAAATCTGCACATGATACAAGGGTGTACCTTAACGCAATCAATGATAATGCACAGAAGTTCCCCAGAGTACCTAATGGTATTATCATTTTCATTTGTCGGTATAGTGATGCATCTATTAGTTATGAATAATTGTTAGGTCTAACAACATTATCTTGTGTTTGTGTTTGTGTTTGAACGTAAGTATTTTCTAGGAGATAAAGGGTATCCTGATCGTGAAGGTCTCATGACACCTCATACAAGGGTTCGATACCACCAATCCGAGTTTCGGGCAGATGGCCCAGTGTGTGCAAACGAAATGTTTAACAACACTCATTCGTCTTTACGCTCGGTTATAGAACGATCGTTTGGTGTGCTTAAAGCAAGATAGCAAATACTCCGCAAAGTTCCTAGTTACCCCTTATTTTCATTTGTGAATGCATGTTTTGCATTGCATAATTACACGAAGTTAAGTGGTTTTGGAGATCCTTGTTTCTCATTAATTGATGCAGCACCAGATTTTATACCAGATGGGGAGGAGATGTTAGAGGCGGATGCTTCATGTTGTCATAGAGCAGCTGCTGAACTTGAGAATAGCTCACAAAATGGCTCCAGGCAAATGGTTGAGCTAAAAAGAGGATAACAACCGAGATGATGCAAATACTCACCCGCACTTAGTTAGCTAGCAGTGTTTAGTGAATCTGGGTGGTTGTTGGTTCATTAGTTCTCTTTTTTTGTCGAAGTGATGCATTGCAGTACATGGTTTTTTGTTTGAGATGGTGTGTGGAAATGGAAGGACAAAATGTATAAGCTGAGCACGTTTTTATGCTACTGACAATGAGTCTCACAGATTACAGGTGTCTGTTGATTATTATTGTTGTACATGAGTTATTACAACTCCTTAATATATTAGACTAGCGTATGATTGTTTTTGTCTGCTTATATTCTTGGAGATAGCAATGGTGGCAAACAAACATATGATTATGATAAACACAAGCGCATGTGTGTCATAAACAAGGCGACATGTGGTAATCAACATACTGCATTCCATACATTTTTTGTAACATTACAACGTGGGGTGCTACAACAATTTCCTAATTTCTGAACTACTACCATTCATACTGAAAGGCATTTTAGGATATTCTTGGAACCGCAAAAGTACACTTGTAGGATGACTAAACACAAGATGAAACATAATGTAGTTAATTAAGGTGTCGCTATCAAAACATACATAGCTTGACATATCATATTCACAAAAACACAAAGCATTAGTGACTACTGTGTATGCAGAACTAGGGGTAAATATGCATATTGACATAGCAGGATGAGTCATCGGAATCAGAGGTTGTGTAGCCTTCAAGCAAGTAAGGTGGCGATGGTGGTGGAGATGGAGAAGTGAGCCTTGGTCGCTTCATTTGAGGTGGTGGGTTTTGTCCTGTGGCAGCAAGCGTAACAGAGCTGCTCCCAACCTCCTCATGCTTGTCATCTTCATCTTGTGGCACATTAATAAATGTTTTTGCTTTCAAACACTTTCTACCACATTCACACTCCAACGAACTATCACTCTCATCATATGAATCAACTACGTCAAGAGGGTAAAACTTCCCTTTCTGGTGAGCCACTTCCTCAACCTCACTACTCATCTTGCACAGAACAAATTCTTTGTGTTTGTAAAAACCTGGAAGCGTGCCTGAGAGGGGATAGTGGTTGCTTATTTGTGCATTTTGACATATGCACATGTTCTCTTAAATAGACAGCGTGTGGGTGTGTGGGTCTTGAATATGTCGGTGAAGTAAATTGGGAAGGATCAGCATTTAATGGTGCGGATAGGTATAAGTGTGAAGTACTTGGCCATTAATTGTATACATACATCTGATGCACTTCAAATGTTTTAATTAAGTCAACGATCTTCACCCACTTTCTCTTGGATCACTTAAGTGCCAACTACTGAATTCATAAATTGAAAAATTGATTGGATAAAACATGTAACAGACATTCCAATTGCTATTTGCTATTTTGTTTTCTGTCACCAGATATGGGAGCTAGGATAATTGACAGTACCAAGCAAGCCAAAATATCAATCATCAAAGATGAGTTATTCAGATTATTTCTCAATGGTGCAGATATAGGTAACAGTGAAGTACTTGGCAATTAATTGTATACCTACAACTGATGCACTTCATTCAATGTTCTAATAAAAGTCAATGATTTTCACCCGCCTTGCATCGTGTGCTGATAAGTGCCAACTGCTGAATCGATGAATTGAATAGACAAATACCAACACAATTTAGAATTTAACTACTACTCAATGCCCACATGAATAAGTTCCTCCATGTTGACACTCAAACCAAGCGGATTAATATGTAGTTGCAAACTGACTTCCAAAATAGGCATTTCATTAACTTAACATAAACTGGATAATAGTGACAAGGATCAGTACATTGCTAATTGAAAATACAGGAACTAATCTTTGGAAGCGAACGAAGTGCGGATATTTCTCCCAAAGAACGCGCGTCACGCGCTTTGTCTATCTGAACCCTAGGTTCTCTTCTCCTCGAAGACAACCTCTTGCGACGTTTTGGGTGACGGAGTCCTGGGCGGTTCCTCCCCGTGGAGTTGACAATCGTTCACGGACTGATTTCCTCCCTCCAGTTCCGGCGGTATTTTTCGAGACGGTGTCTCTGAACGCTTCCTTCCCTGCAGTCCGGCTACATCCTTCGGTTTGTTTCGGGTTTTCTCGGTCTCAATAAGGCAGGAGTTAATACCTCTGATGACTACACGTTTCATTTAAGAGCATGGATTTCACTTTTAGCGCTTGTCATCCTGAAGGGGCAACCGGGAAGATTCTCAAGAAAAAACGTACAGTGTCGGAATGGGTGACAGAAGACCCATGCCTGGCAGTCAACGTACCAAGCAAGGAGCCGTTTACTTTCGTGCCTGCAGATTCAAGACCCAGTTTTAAAGAAGTTTTAGATTTCAAAGGGGGTCACCAACAAGAGGTTCTGTCGGATGAAGATTTGTCAGATTGTGATGATTTAGAAGGGGATGGAGACGTCGATTCTGAAGATCCCCTTTGCCCAACTATTTCCCTGCCAAGAGAGGTTTTTCACGATATCAACAAGACCTGGAGAAATGCGGTTATTGTAAAACTGATAGGTAAATCTTTCCCTCTTTCTATCATGACGGAACGGCTAAATCAGAGATGGAAAACTAGGGGACGATTTGATGTCCTAGCATTAGGTAATGGGTACTTTACATTAGTTTTCGAGCATAAGGAGGATAGGGAGATGGCTCTGTTTAAGGGCCCTTGGAAAATCTCGGATAGGTATCTAACAGTCCGGCGATGGAAGAGGGATTTCGATACAAAGTCGGAAGCCTTGACAAGTCTTGATGTTTGGATAAGGTTTCCAGACTTAGGGTTGGAATACTTGACGAATGACTGCTTAACCGCTATAAGCAGCAGATTAGGAAAGGTTATTAAGATCGATATAGGCAGAACCAGACTGGGATGCGCAATCAGTGGGCGGGCCTGTGTTAATATGGACTTAACCAAACCTCTTATTGGAAAATTTAAGTTCCAAAGGAAAGTTCACAAAGTTGAGTATGAGGGCATTCACCTTATTTGTTTCAGATGTGGTTGTTTTGGGCACTAGCAGGCCAACTGTCCTCGTTTGGAAGATGCCTTGTCGCAGATCAACGAAGGTGGATTTAAAGTTGTGCAGAAACCAGCTGAAGAGGATAGCTCTCATCTCTCTGACAATTTTGGGCCTTGGATGAGAGTTTCCAGAAGGAATAAGTCAAAATCCTCGAAGACTCCAGAGAGGAAGCGAGAAGATCCTTCCTCTTCTAAAGGGCGAGTAGTGTCCAAGTCTGTCTCCCCACCCAAAAATCAAGACTCTCTACTTTCAAACAGTTTTGAGGATCTGGTTTCCAATGAAAAGCCTCTGGACAATGTGGGAAAGAGTCCAATCAGAAGGAATCATCTACGGGCAGCAAGGAGGATACAAGTTTGAGGGATAAAAAGATTGAGGGCAGCAGTCCACCCGCGGGGTTGATGGTCAATAATCAAGGGCCAGAGATCCCTCATGTTGAAGATGCTGCTCCACAATCAGCTAAGTGTTCTCTTCATATTTCTTTGCCTGATTGTATTAATCTTGTGGATGATTCTGGTGATAGTTCTGGTGGTATCCCTAGCTCCTATTGTGCTGACCAATACAAGTCTATTGAGGTTGATCTTGTTCCTTAAAATTTTAATTGCCTGTGTTATGGTTATTAATTTTAAAGTGCTTGCTTGGAATATGAGAGGTGCTGGTAAACCAGCTTTTTTACCTTCTATTAAGGATTTGCTGTTTAGGCTGAAACCGCACATCCTTTTTCTGTGTGAGCCCCGGATTAGTGGGGTTAGGGGTCAACACATCATAAACAAGATTGGGTTTCCTAATAAATTTACCGTGGAAGCAGCTGGATTTAGTGGTGGCCTTTGGCTGTTCTGGTCGAATATTGTTAATCTTAGTATCATCTGCTGTTCCAATCAGTTTATCCATTCAAAAATTAGTTTTGGTAGCACTTTTGTCTTTGCCTCCTTCATTTATGGTAGTCCTGATAATAACTGCAGGATATCACTTTGGGATGATCTTTCAAACCTTAATGTTGGTCCGGATGAGTTGTGGGTTTTAATTGGCGATTTTAATTCTATTCTTTCTCTTAGGTAAAAGAAAGGGGGCACCAGAATTATTAATAGGGGCAACCTCGCATCCATTGATTGGGCGCATTCAAACAGCCTTATAGATCTTCCCGTTAAGGGCAATACCTTTACCTGGACAAATAGGTATATTTTCATTAAATTGGATAGGACCTTAGTGTCCCATAATTGGTTTGATTGCTATGCACATAGTTGGATGGAAATCATCCCTAGGACCTCTTCTGATCATAGTCCCATTCTGTCTACTTTTAATAGAGCCACCAATGTTAACATCCTGAATAAACCGTTTCGTTTCTAGGTGGCTTGGTATACCCATAATAACTATAACCAAGTTATTTGTGACTCTTGGAACCATTCCTTAGAACTTTCCCAAAACCTGTCTTCCCTGAGTGCGAACTTGATGCATTGGAATAAAGATCATTTTGGTAAAAAAATTCACATGAAGAAAAGAATTCTTGCCAGGTTAGCTGGTATCCAAAAAAGTCTTGAAAAGCACCAATCTGTTTTCCTTAGGAAACTTGAACAATCCCTTCAGAAGGATCTTGAGACTATTCTTTTTAGAGAGGAGCTTCTCTGGTTCCAGAAAGCTAGGGACAAGTGGATTCAGTTTGGGGATAAAAACTCTTCATATAATTTCCATAGAAAGGTGAAAATTAAGAGGGCCAAAACCAAAGTGCTAAAACTTGATGATCTCAAAGGTAACACTATTGAGGGTTTGGATAATCTTAAGGGTTTAGCTCTAGACTTTTATAGAAACTTGTTCAAGGCTCAGCCTCAGAGTCCCCAAATTCCATTTGGTCATGATTTTCCCCTTATAAGTCCAGCTCACAAGGAGTTTTGTGCCTCTTGCCCCTCGATAGATGAAGTTAAGGAAGCTATTAAGTATATGGGTAGCTTTAAGGCTCCCGAACCTGATGGGTTCCAGGCTTGGTTTTACAAGAACCATTGGGATCTACTCAAAAGCTGTTTATTTGATTTAGTTCAGAAAGCCTTCTCTAGGAGCAGTATTCCGGAGGACATCAATTCCACCCTCCTTTGTCTTATTCCTAAGGTTATTTCTCCTGAGAACATGAAACATTTTAGACCAATTGCTCTTTGCAATGTTTCCTATAAAATCATTTCCAAATTGATTGTCAATAGAATTAAGCCTTTTCTCCCTGATGTTGTCTCCTCTGTTCAGTGTAGCTTTGTGTTTGGCAGGCATATCCAGGATAATCAAGTTATCATGCGGGAGATTGTTTTTGCAATGAACAAGACTAGGAGTAAGGAGGGGTGGGCTATTTTAAAAATGGAACTAGAAAAGGCTTATGATAAATTTATCTTGGGATTTCATCAGGGACACCCTAGCGAGAGTATTATTCAAATACCCAATGCTGGTGAAGCTCAGATCCGGGGTCAACAGAATTTCCAGAATGTTGACCGATCAGATAAAGTAGGGAGAGGAGAGATTAGTGGTCAAGGAGTGTCGCAGGGTAGCGCTACCCATTCATCTGCCGATGAACAGCGTGACCCACAGGCTAATTTTAATCATAGTGGAAAGCAATTAATTGCACCACAACCGACACATTTTTTGGGTAAAGCAATTTCCCCCAAGCAGAATGTGGATGCAGCAATCCCAAGTGGTAGTGAAGAGGAAGCCGACAATTCCCGGCAACAGCTTCAGGTGACACTTGATCTCGGTAATTGTGGGGATCAGAAGCTGACCCACGTGGAAAGTGGGATCTTGGGCGCTTCCCACTCGTGTCCAGAAGGTGTCCCCCAGGAGAGAGGCTCAACAGATGACGCCTGCAATCATGATGATGATTTTGCTTTCCCCCAGACACAACAGGAACATGCAGAGACAGAGAAGGAGTTTGTTTGCATCCCTGACACATTTTTCCAAGAGACCCCGCAACATGTACCGATCAGTCGGTCTAGGAAAGATATTATCCTAACATAAGTTATAGCTAGGGGCGCAAGTTACAAGGCTTAGGACAATCAAATAATTCTTGAATAGACTCATAATAATTTTAGGGATAAGGATTTGAGTTCATGGACACAGTTGGGCAATTCGCTCGGTTCGGGCCATAAGCATCCGACAGAAAGTACCCCCGTTACATCCCCGACAAATAAAGATGATATTAATCTGTTCGTTAAGCTTATCCACAATACGCCACCATTTTTGAAGACTGATAAGGTTGTCCCAGCAAGAGATGAGACAGGGAAAATCATCAATCCAGTAAGAGAAGCTGAAGAGTGTGTTGATTTATTAATCGAATTGGGGTGTCAAGTTCCTAACCCGAGTCTAACCAAGGCTATTATTCTCAGCCAAATTCAGTCTCAGATGGAAGTGCATTAGGCCTTAAGGAAGTAAATGCCCTGGACTATCTTCTTAAGGGGTCGGGTCTTGTCTATTGAAGACTTATTTGGTTGTTCGCAGGCTTCTTTCTCATTTGGGCCTTTTCCGTGCTCATTGTGTTTTTTTGGGCCTTGGCAGTCTGGGTGGATTTCATGGCGGGCTGTGCGTAGGTTGGAGGGTGTGACCTCATCTCAGTTGTGGTGATTTGTTGCATTTTTTACGTTGTGGGGTTTTGTGTGTTATTGGGTAGGTTATCACTCTTTTGGAGGGTTTTGTATGGTTTAGGCATTCCGTGAGATCTTTGTCTTCTTGTTATTGTTGTAATGGCTAGAGTTGTTTGCTTGGCCAATAAGTATATAAATGGATGTGGTGGGTACTCTTTTTCCTCCCGAAGCTTTTTCTCACTGGGTTTTGCTTAGGGAGGTTTTAATGAGGCCCGATCTCAACCCATCCAACCTTTTTAATATTATGGCTTTAGCCCAAGTTATAAAAAAAAATTATTTTGAAAGTGATTATAAAGTATTAGAAAGACCAAAACTAATTGAAATATAAAATACGCAAGGGGAGTCGTGATAGCCCAAACGGTTGTATTGGCCCTATTGGGTGATATACGACCCCATTATTCTTACAAGGTGAACAAATAAGAGTTCAAAAAAGTCGTTAAAATCAAAAGAGTAAAACTAAGTAACTAACCATCACAATAGAGCTGGAGGGCCATAATTATTGATGGACTCTCGATATATTTGTAAACCGTTAAATGAGTTCATGATAACTTTTTAGATTTTTTTATCTATCACCAACTCTCATAATGTCTTTAGTTTGGTCTCGTCATCTATGTGATTATTTAAGATAAATTTGGTTTAGTGAAAAAACATCATTACTTCATATATACACTATATCACTTACATCATTGTTATAGGTAGGTGTTTCATATTGTTTCCTGTTTCATAGCGAAATACCATAGTCATTTTTAGCAAAACTTATATAGAAGTATAATTACCTTGTAAAAACCTCTCAATCTTGTTATACAAAATAATTATGAACTTGTGAGCTAGGAGTTTACAATTATGTAGTTTGATCTAAAACTGAATATGATGACACAGGACTATTTTTTTTTTTGTATTACTAGATCTATCAAACATGAAACCAACAACATTTCTAAGGAATTTGCGATAATGTAAAACAATCCATCCCAAATTCTTTCATCCCATCTAAATTCACACTTTTAACAAATTATAAATCTAGCAATATGATTGAAAAAAATATTGCAAATATCTGGCCTATTTAACGCAAACCATTTGGTATAAAACATGTGAACTACTCAACTAAAAATTTGTATTTATA
This sequence comes from Limonium bicolor, assembly GCA_023374045.1. NCBI lineage: Eukaryota > Viridiplantae > Streptophyta > Magnoliopsida > Caryophyllales > Plumbaginaceae > Limonium > Limonium bicolor. The sequence goes on from JAIOTZ010000759.1 coordinate 29,044, forward strand.
ACCCGTGTGAATAACGAATATTAATAAACTTTAATGATATTCCTTTCATATTTCATTCTTTTTAAAATAGTATTATAATTCATTTTACAAATTCATGGTGTGTAACAAATAATAGAATTAAATGAAGTATGAAATATAGAAAAAGACATGTAATTAGGTACGTAGAGTTCGTTTTTCAAGTTAAAATTGAAACTTATACGGATTTTTCTTAATAAAACACGATAATAAGACATATTAGGTAGATCTAATTGTTATTTTTATTTGAATGATCAACAATCTGATGTGTCCACAACTTCAGGGATTAAGGATTTAGCTTCGTATGCATAATTTTAAAAATTTTAAAACATATCAAATCGTGAATATATCATATTATTTAAGCTTACTATTTTAGTTCAACAATTATATAAACTTATTATGAATTTTGAAACTTATTATCTCTTCATTCTCTAAAAACCTTAAATGAGAAGGCAAAGAAAACAAGCAATATTACTATTTTATGTAGTACTATATTTTAAGTAACATTTGTATAATCTTGACAATATATTATACATTTTTATAATATTGTATGTTTTCAATTTAAGGATGTTACAAAAATGTGCAAAATAGTACTCATTAATAACTGTCATTTTGGGGTGTGATTCTTGTTCAAAAATATATGTCATTCTAGCTTTTTAACACATCTTTTTTCACTTTTAACCCTACTATTCAACACAAAAGTAATTATTATCTAGATGGAAAGTAAAAAATAGGCGTACATGAGTCATTTTTATAATAAGTGTGTAAGTTTCTAAAGTGACAAATATAGTTGAACGGAGGGAGTAATATATTATTTTGATGTTACAAATTTTACATAAATTTTATGAAGCATAACATTATTAGATATATAAAATTTTAATCTCATTGTTTCTCATCTAAGGTTTTTTATATTGGAAAGAGGAATAGGAGAGAATACGAAATTTAAAATTCTTGACAATATATATATATATATAATATTATGCATTTGTAACGTTTTAATAATATATTATATTTTAATATCTTTTTGTTTTGAAATTTTTGAATGTACATTTTTATATATGTATTTAGATTTTTCAGTCAATATAATAAATAATTTAGTATTTTTGAATTTAATATTTTTTATTATAATTGTGGATTAATTTTTTATTGCGAACTCTGTAAAATTAAAAAGTACTAATATTATGTTGTTTTATATGTACAATGGTAGGTATATGATGTAATATCAGGTTTTTGTTTCTGAATTTTCTAACGCCAGTTTTCATTTCACATCTTATGTTATGTATTTTTTAACAGTAGGGACCTTTGGGCATTTAATTAAAGGAGGAGAACAAGGTAGTCTTTTCCTCTTTTAATTTTGGTAAGTATTTTATTAAGGAAAGTGAATTTCCTTAATCTATTATTCCCGATCAGTTTACGTCATCTAAGCGCTCTCAACTCTCATTCTCCCTCTCTTGTGTGCTTGTGATTCTGGTGCTATTGCTGTGTTCTATTCGTTTTCTCTTTCGATGCTGCGTGGATAGTCTACTGCAGTATCTCAGGTTTGTATTGTGGTTGATTCGGTGGCTGTTCGTTGTTAATTTGGGGAGTATTGTTATCTGATTTTGGGTGTTCGTTGTTAACTCCTAGGTCAGTTTTGAGTTGTTACATATAATAAATTGAATTTTAAAATTTTTTAATGGTATATGATTTTTTTAACTGTAGTAGTAATTTGTGAATTAGTTACATTTTTAATTGTGTGGTGTGAATTTTCCTTTTTCTGTAATTATTGTAGTAAAATATCTTTCTTAACGAAATAAAATATTTAAAATACATTACACCTTTTTAGGTATATTAAGAAACTAAAGATGCCTTCTACCATTACAATTTACAATTGCTATTTACAAAGTAAAAACAGAATATTGGAGAGTAAGTTGTTGTCGTAACTGCTTTAGTCCTATGATTAATTAGAAGGTGCTCAATATAGGAAACAAATATATTAGATTTTGCATAAACAGATTTAATTTACTTTCAATCCTCTCCCTCTGGGTTGCACAAGAAAAATCTCTAGCTCTTGTAAGTTAGGTTAAGGTTTTCTCCAACCTCCCTAAATGAGCCACCGCAATATTTTAACATCATATTTCAATTTGTTGCTTGAGGAGTCCAGTCGGCGATCCGTCATCGTGGATCCGTGTCTGTCATTTATAGCATCTTACAGCCGTAGATAAACGTTTTATACCAACGGCTTCGATTTATCTTCCGTGTACAAGTTTCGACGGCCGTTTTCCTTTTCCCTTTCCCGCGTGTATTTTGGAACAACCGCTCCTTATTAAAGCACCACATTTTACCCGATTCAATTCCATCTCATCGCACTATCAGCTTCTTCCAGCCTTCTGCCTTTTCAAATTTCCTCTACCTTCATTCACCTGTTTACTTCCAATGGCTCGTACCAAGCAAACAGCTCGGAAATCCACCGGAGGAAAGGCTCCGAGGAAGCAGCTCGCGACCAAGGCAGCCAGGAAATCTGCCCCGGCTACCGGTGGAGTGAAGAAGCCCCACAGGTTCCGCCCTGGAACCGTCGCTCTCCGTGAGATCAGGAAGTATCAGAAGAGCACCGAACTCCTCATCAGGAAGCTCCCATTCCAGAGGCTGGTTCGTGAAATCGCTCAGGATTTTAAGACCGATCTTAGGTTCCAAAGCTCGGCGGTTTCGGCATTGCAGGAGGCGGCAGAGGCGTACCTTGTTGGTTTGTTCGAGGATACTAATCTCTGCGCAATCCACGCTAAGAGAGTTACCATCATGCCCAAGGACATGCAGCTCGCTAGGAGAATTAGAGGGGAGAGAGCTTAGGGCATCCACAATGGAGTGGATTCCATCCATAATGTTAAAAGAGAAAAAAGAAAATGATGAGGTGGAGGAGAGAGGATGTGAGAGGGGTTCTTAACTAAGACACCCTCTTTTTAGAGAACCTAGATAAGTATGAGAGAGATTGTGAAAGGAGATAATAAAATAATATTTGTTGGTGGGTGGAATCCACTTTTACCATTGTGGATGCCCTTAAGGGCGTTTCTTTTTCAAAGATTTAGTGCTACTTTTTTCCTTTTCTCTGTCGACTCTAGGTTGTTGCGAAATATTGTGTAAGATGTAGACAGAAATCTCTTCTGTCGCGACGCTAATGCAATGTGAAAATCTTGTTGATATGTTTAGAATTTATATATCTGTTGCCTGTTAGCTCTTTGCGTACCTTGTTCGGTTTATCAATTCATTAACACGTAGTTCTTCTTCGTTTCGCAGACACTAAATTCATAAAGTTTAATATGTCTCCTTTTTGAGAATCTAAATCCTGCGATTGGATTGGTGTTTGGTATGTCTGATTGGTTATTGTTCGTTCTTGCTGCATGTCGAATTTTCAGCAATGTCGACTTATCGAGGAGTTTCTGAGTATCTGGTGTAACTCACACTGCGCACAGCTATTTTGGCCAGTCATTGACGGTGGGGCTTAGTTCTTGTGTTGTCTTCTATTCTTGTCAACGTCCGGGCACTAGTTTCCAGCATCCATATTTATTATTTCTTGTTACAATTTCTCTAACTTAGGATTTGAACTCCACTCGACCTCCAATTTATCATTTTCTTTTTTCTCTTTTAATATTACTGATAGAAATTCACATCTTAGTCCAAAGAATTATGAAGGATCAAGAATATAACAAATTTAAAATATTTATTTTGTCAGTTATAGATGTCAGTTACTCAAGATTAAAATTGTTGGTCGTTCCCCACCATTCTTCTCCGTCCGTTCCTCTTTCCTTCCCCTCTTCGCAAATGGATAGCCTCACGCAGGCAAATCTCCTTGTGGTCGTCGACAACCAAGGCTGCATTCCGTTGTTCCACCTCAATTCATTGACTTCTCAATAGCAATGCGAACAAGCGGCAGATTTTAGTTACATTTTTGCTCTGTGGAATGTATGTATGTTGATTAGAAGCCAGCGCCGCTGAGATTATCGAGATTAGATGGGCGATTTACACAAGCGTCTAGATGCTGAAGTTTATGTGAATCATTATTATGTCGATTCAACTTCCGCTCATTCGTACTGCCCTTTCCAACGCTGGAGGTTACAAACATGTGTATTGGAAATGTAATTAGGGGATGATTACTATTCACATAACAATGTATTTATACAATCAGAAGTGGGCTGTGCCCTTGTAAAGTAAATAGATACTATGGACTGATAATATAACGGTGGGCCTGTATATTGGGCTTTTACTCCCCTTCAAATCTAAACTGGTGAAAGGTCAAAGGGAGTTTAGATTTGCTGTCAGAGAAACCGGGGTTAGAAGGGGCTTTTGTGAATAGATCGGCGACTTGCAGAGAAGAGGGTAAAAACCCCAGCTTTAAGCTTCCGTTCTTCACCCGTTCTCTAACAAAAAAATAATCAATGTCTATATGCTTTGCTCTGCTGTGTAATACAGGATTAGAGGAGAGATATAGAGCGCCCAAGTTATCGCAGAAGAGGGTGGTGGGATCTGCGAGAAAGACTCCAAGTTCGGAAAGAAGTTGAAGCCAAAGAGTTTCAGAGGTTGCGGTGGCGAGAGATTTAAATTCCGCCTCCGTAGATGAACGTGCCACCGTACGTTGCTTGCGAGTCGACCATGAGATTACGTGAGATCCCAGAAAAACGCAAAATCCGGTGGTGGACATGCGATCTGGAGAAGAACCCGCCCAGTCGGCGTCTGCATACACGTGAAGAGATCCAAGAGGTCGCGCAGAGAAGAAGAGACCTTCATGAATCGTAAGTTTCAGATACCTTAATATTCTTTTCACCCCTGTCCAGTGAACTGCTTTGGGTTGTTGCATGTATTGACTCAAACGATTAACTGCAAACTGAATGTCCGGTCTTGTAAATGCAAGGTAGTGTAAACTACCAACTATACTTCTGTACAGTTGAGCATCGTCAAAGTGAGGGGAGTCCTGAATGTCAAAATTTGTTGTCTGTGACATGGGTGTGATGTTTGTCTTACAATTTTCCATGTGTGCTCTCTGTAGCAATTTGCGTATGTAGTGAGACTGGCTAAGAATGACACCCGATGAGTCCTGATAAACCTGAATCCCTAGGAACTGAGATAGATTGCCCAGATCCTTGATTGGGAATTCGTTAGCAATTGTAGCAATTAATTGCTGTAGGAGAGTAGTGGATGACCCAGTGAGTACTATATCATCAACGTAGACTAGGATGTAGGCAATCTGATTACCATCACGGAAAATGAACAAGGAGGAATCTGAGATAGATGCTTTGAAACCAATCTGAATAAGGAATGAACTGAGTCTAGAAAACCATGCTCTAGGAGACTGGCGCAATCCATAGAGGGCTTTCTTTAAAAGACAAACATGAGTAGGGTGTTGCTTGTCAACAAAACCTGCTGGTTGCTTAATGAAAACCTTTTCCTCCAGAAATCCATGTAAAAAGGCGTTGTCAATATCTATCTGTCTCATAGGCCAATTATGGGAGGTAGCAATAGAGACAATTAAGCGGATAGTTGAGACCTTTACCACAGGGCTAAAGGTCTCATTAAAATCAATGCCAGCTGCTTGTTTGTATCCCAAGGCAACTAATCGCGCCTTCCTCCTGTCAATGGTACCATCAACTTTCCGTTTTGTCTTTAGAACCCACTTAGTTCCTAAAACATTCATATCAGGAGAGAAAGGAACTAACTCCCAAGTATTATTGTGCGCGAGAGCAAAATATTCTTTGTTTACAGCCTCTTGCCATTCAGGATATGCCATAGCCTTAGTAAAAGAGGGTTCCTCTGGGATAGGGTTGGCTAGGGTCGTTGTGTGGAGCTGAGGGGGCCAATTTATGGTACCATCGGTGCGTACAAGGGGCTTGAGAGATTGGGTGTGGGATCTGGTAACCATCGGGTGGTGAGCCAAAGGAGGTGGTTGTGGGCTTGGATTCATGGTAGAGGCAGAATGTGAGTCAGAAGTGGAGGGGGTATCTGCTTCTGAAGTAGGTGTAGGTTCAGGGTTTGTGTTCGAGTCTGCTGGTGTGTATGGTGAGGATATAGTGTGAGCAGAGTTTGGGTTTAGAAGTGTTGGTGTCTGTGGAGTGGGTAGAAGAGGAGGTAGTTGGGTAGTGGAGCTAGGCAGAGTGGGAAGGAGGAAAGCAGAGGAAACAGGTTCAGGTGGTGTTTGTTTTGTTTGAGCATAGGGAAAAAGGGTTTCCTGAAAGTGAACATCCCTAGAGATATAGATGCGTTGAGTGTCTTTGTGGAAGCAAATATACCCAGTGGAATGGGGGTCATAGCCTAGAAACACACATTCGGTGGTTCTAAAAGAAAGTTTGTGTTGGTTTGTGGGTCTAAGATTTGGGAAACAGGCACAGCCAAAAACTTTTAAGTGGGTGAGAGGAGGTTCTGTCTTGTGGAGTTTAAGATAGGGTGTGGAGTAGGAAAGGGTTTTAGAGGGGGTTCTGTTGGTGAGGTAGGCAGCTGTCCTAAAAGCATAGGACCAGAAATGAAGAGGGAGAGAGGAGTGGGACAGAAGACAAAGTCCCTTGTTGACCACATGTTTAATTCTGCTTTCAACAGAGCCGTTCTGTTGGTGGGAATAGGGGCAGGTGAGACGGTGAGAAATGCCTTGTGACTGTAGGTAGGGTTTTAAGCTTTGAAACTCTCCCTTTCCATCTGTTTGGATGGACTTGATATTGACCTGAAAGATGTTCTGAACCATTTTGTGAAATGTGCCGAACACCTTTGTCACATCAGATTTTAGCACGATAGGATAAAGCCACATGAAACCAGGAAAATCATCTACTATTAGCAGAAAATAGCGAAAACCATCGTAGCTTGGCACATAGGCAGGGCCCCAAAGGTCTAAAAACAATAGATCAAAGCATTTAGGAGACTTAGAAGCAGATAAGTAGTGGGGAAGAGCTTGGGTTTTGCCAGCACAACAGGCTGTGCATAGCTCGGAATTTTTGAAATTTAAAACAGGCAAATGAAACTGTCTAATAGCTAGATTAGTGATGGTTGAAGAAGGATGACCAAGCCGTTGATGCCAAGTGCCCAGGGGGGCTTTGGTGGTGTAGTGTAGTTGTGGTGTGGTAGGCACATCACTTGGGAAGCAGTAAACACCGTCCTTAACTGCTCCTTGGGGCAGAACAGTCTTGGTGCTCGAATCCTTTAGAAGGAAATGATCAGTATGAAACTAAAAAAACACAGAATTATCTTTACAGAATTGATGGACAAAAATTAAATGTTTGTGAAGATTAGGGTTGTGAATAATATTTGAGAGAAGATAGGTTTTGTGGCCAAAGGTGATAGAGCCAGTACCCTGGTGTGAGATGGGAAGAGCAGAGCCATCCCCTAATGCAACAGTATCTGTCCCTGATATTCTGAGGCAGTGAGATTGAGCTTGGAAAAATCATTTGAGAAGTGATTGGTTACTGCTGTGTCAGGCAACCAGTCTGAATTAGATGAGCGACCAGTGACATTAGCAGCAAAGGATTGGGGGGGGGGGGGGGGGGGTCTGGCCTGGTAAGACTGATTAAACCTGTGGTAGCATTCCTTAGCAACTTGTCCCCTCTTTTCACATATCTGGCACTTAGGTCTGGTGTCTGGGGCGCCAGTAAACAGAGTGTTAGAGCTCTGAGTGTTGTTGAAATTCGACCTGCTCCTGCCCCTTGAGTTGCTGTAATTTCCTCGAGCACTTGGAGTGCTTGAGGAGAATTGGTTGTTTCTCCCTCTTCAAGTGGAATTGCTTGAAGTAGCATTCAGAGAGACAATATTGTTAACTTGTTTAGTCTGTTGATTTATCCATGTTTCACTCATCAACATTTAGTTTAGGAGCTGACTAGCATTGCATGTTTCTGTTCTAGTGAGTATATTCGACACCATTGCACTATACTCACTAGGTAGACCTTTTAATATATAGCACTGAAATTCTTGTTGTGAGACCTTGTGTCCAGTGACTGTGAGAGCATCAGCAAGACCTTTGGCACGATTAAAATAGGTAGTAACATCTTCTGTTCCTTTCTTTTCTATAGTAGCAAGTTGTAGAAGGAGATTACTTATTTGAGCATTATTTTGTGCCGCATAAGTTTCTTGAATATAACTCCAAATTTCTGCCGAGGTTTCAAGACCAACAACTTGTGGTATTATGGACTCACCGAGAGAAGCAAAAAGGATAGCCATTACCAGTGGTCAAGTTGGATCCAGCGGGTATATTCTACATTGAGGCTGCCATCGACTTGTTGTGCTGGGCAAACGTGGGTGCCGTCCACAAATTTGTAGAAGTCATTTCCTTTCAGGAATGCGGTAATAATCCCTTTCCATATGCGGTAGTTGTCTTTCTTGAGCTTTACCAGATTTGCTGATGATAGAATTGATTGTGTTCCTATGTTTATGTTTGTGGTAGCAGGTGTTTGTGATTGTTGGATATTACCCAGCGATTCAGTGTGGACATCGCTGCAAACAGGATAATTGATCTACTAAAACTAAACAGTTAATCTAGAAAATAATAAATCAATAAGTCTGTCGGGTTGCAAAAATCCCGGTCACTATAGTATAGAAAGTTAAGCAACCAAGTATCGAACCGTGGGACTTGAATAAATAAGCCTAAGTCCTATCCTAAATCCTAAGAAAACTGCAAATTCAGGGGGGTTGTGAATTGTTTTTGAAACTGAATCGAATAAATGCAAATCAGAATTGAAATAAGCAATCGGTAAAAATGAATGATGAGTTTGATAATATGAGTGGAACTCCGGGTTCGGGTTGTTCTTTTCTGGTTGAATCTAGTAACTCCTACAATTTAATTATGAGAACGGAAAGGCCAATTCTTTCTATCTCTTCAATGCTAAATCCTAGTTCATTGAAGAGCTCACCTATCAGAACATGTCAACTCTAATCTAGCAGTTGGCAAAACACATATAGGTGGAATAAGCACAAAGAATTGTTAGCGTTTGTAGGAAAGAATATCTATCCGACTAATCCTTCCCCAAATTCCCAGGTTAATTCGAACTCCCTACTAATCACCTTGTCTGATCTTAATAGGTTTCGCAGAACAACTCTATAACTCGCGAAATTAATAGAGATGATAATTAATAATCATTAACCTGAAAACAATCCGATACAGCCTCATAATCAAATTGCAGAATCTTTAACTACATTGAATCCATCTTGAACAAACCCTACCCCAGAGTTAAATCCCTACTAGCCAGACATTGCAAAGGAACAGATAAATACAATCAACAGAGAAAACATCTAAAGGAAGAAAAACCCTTCTGTTGAACGACTATCCAGTATCGATGGCTGCAGGCGCAAGGTTGAAGATGATGGTCGCACTTCCTTCTGTCGATGCTCCTCCAGAACGATGATGATATGATTGGTGAATGTGGATGAAGGTGAACTGATGCAATTGGCGTGGATGAATGGAGAGACTTCGTTTATCAGCGTGAAAGTGTGTGTTGTAATGATCGATGATGAGTGAATACCTTTCTCCTCTGATTAGGTCAGTTAAATAGACTTTTTCTCTCCCTTTTTCCCTTCAAAACGCCGAGTTTATGCTGAATTTTTCGTCCTGTCCGAACATTGGTCCGAACTTCAATGTTCGGACACAATGCTTTGAGCGCTCCAATCCCAGAAGTCTCGACTTGTGTCCGAACTTGGATGTTCGGACACAAGTTCGGACATGCACCGTAAGTCAGTCCCTCGTCTTCCCTTGTTGAGAATCTCGAATCATGTCCGAACTTCGATGTCCGGACCGAAGTTCGGACATCTCACCAGTCACAGCACACAAATCCTCGACTCATGTCCGAGCTTGGAAGTTCGGACTCAAGCTCGGACGTACCTTCAAAATCCTCCAAATTCTTTATCTTAACTCCGATTCGACCCCCGTTTGTTGCATTATCTCCCTTGTGAGTAAATCTAGCGTTTCCTTGGCTTTCCTCTGCATTTAACATAGAAAAAGGGTATCAAGCCTTAACAAACAACAAACCAAAGGAAAACGTAAGATAAGTGTGGAATATTGTTGATGCGTGTACACAAGTTAGGCATTAAAGACCACCAAAACCATTCGTAATTCACACCCATCAAACCTCCTCACACTTAACCTTTGCTTGTCCTCAAGCAAAGCAGGAGTAAAATGTCTCAGAATGCCTCAGGGCCAAACCTCGGGATTGCACAAAATAAGGAGTTAAAGACACAATAATTACCCAAAAATCGATCTGCTCTTAACTGCATGTCTCTCAAACAATGAAGCACACTTTTTAAAACAAAAGACTGTGAAGAAGTCAAATCATGAAGTAAAAACGTGGAGTAACTCAGAACCTTCCAACCTTTTCTCCTCTCAAACCCTTGGATGACAAGGGGTGTGAAGTTCTGCCATATTCCGCAGAACCTTTCAACACCACGTACTCATGATTAAATTTAAGGAATTGCCAGAAACATAAGACTTTAAAGAACTTCCTCTTTTTTTCCTTTGTGTACATACAAAATTTTTCCCGCGAATAATTCATCCCCCAGACTTTTCTCTCCATCCTTGTAACGGTATTGGGTCTTTTATCCCAGATCAGACGACCTTAGGTAAATGGGTGATGAAACACCCCAAGGACTTAATAACCGGATGGAAGAGGCCTGTTTTTGGTTCAGAAAATAACTTAGATCAGAGGAGTACCTTGCCTTTATCCTTCATTCCAGACATTCTCATCATTCCCAAGGTTCCAAGCTAAACCAGTTCTAACTTCACAACTAACTTGTTCACAGACATTTAACAAAATTCAGTCATTCAAAAAGAAATTATGAGAGCACACAGCTTTGAGCAAACCAACTCTTTAGGTCAGTACCGGACTCAACTCCACAACTAAAGATCCACCCAAGTATTTAACACTAAAGAGCACTCTAAGAGAGGTACCCCCACATAGCCCAAAACCAAACAAAAATTAGGGCGGGAATAAATGACTGACACATTCAAAAAGATCTCCCCCTTCCTCACACTTAAGGAGGAGCAATGTCCGCATTGTTCAGAATTTTAACACAATAAGGAGATCGGACTGAATGTGGCAGACTCACAAGGGTGAATGGATCAGTGACAGAGTTATTCATGTTAAAAGCACAGGCCGAACATTAACCAAAAGAAGAAGAAACTGAAAACTCCCCTGATTTCTTTTATGATGCTTTGAGGAAGAGGTTCTTCCTCACACTTAGTGTCCAGGTAGGGGAGAATGTTTCCTCACACTTGATTCCAAGCTAGTGTCCGGCATGGAGTCAGCATAGTAAAACACACTTGCACACATTGAACAAACAAAACAGAAAGTGTGCTAGGAGCATCGATTAGTGACAACCAATATTCAGAGTTTAAGATTAGAACAAGCTAAAATCAAAAGAAAATTAAAACCCAATCGAAACAAAAGTAATAAGTTCAACACAACTAAAAACAAATCCAAAAAGAAGTCCAAAGACGGCTTCTAAACAAAAACAACAGCAATCCAACAACATGAGCACTACGGAGCCGGGTAGTACGCCTGCCACTGCTGAAACTGAGCAAGCAGAGCGTCATAGTCGTCCTGAGAGCGGCGGGCCTGCTGCTGTAGAGTCTCGATCTCTGCCCGAGAGCGACGATCTGCCTCCTCGAAACGAGACTCCAGCTGAGCAAACTCATAGCGAGTGACGTACTCGCTCCCAGGGGCTGGCAGTGCTAGATACGCCTCCTCCTCATCAGGTGAAGCAGCAGGAGCGGGCTCTGATGGTCCCTCACCCGCCTCTCTCTGGCGCTTCTGCGGTCGCGCTGCAGCCTTCTTCCTCCACACCCCATCTCTCCGTTCAAACCACATCTTCTTTAGAGCTCCCACATCAGTAGGGGACCGCGCAACATGCAGTCCCGCAGACGGAATGGTAACCATCTGCCTCTTAAGGATGTGGCAGAGCATAACTGGGTAGCCTAACTTGTGGCGATCCTTATGCTCCAGATTATGCTGCATGTGCATGAAGATCACCCAAGGCAAATATGTAACCTCAACAGCCCCAGCAAATGACGGATTCAACACCGCCTGAAGAAGTAGAAAGTCTGTTTGGTTGAGGTCGGAGCTCTGACGTGGGACAATGTTCACAGCCAGTAGTGCGAGCAGAACTCTCTCCTGTGGGCTCTGAAGCTCATCAGCAGGGACGACCTGCTTTGATGGGTCATCCCCTCTGCGTAGTCGAGGCCCCTGAACCATAAGGGGGGTGTAGTGGTGGATAGCTGCGTTCATGAAATCAACAGGGTTGAGGTGCTGAGGGGGTTCGGGAGCAGGATAAGGAATCTCCATATATTGAGCAATCTCCAGCGTGGAGACTGCTACTCTTTCTCCATCGACAAGGGACTTGATCTGACCATCCTGGTAGATCGCATTGGCATAGAACATGCGCACAATCCTCTCAGAGTACGGGCCTCCCATATCCAAGATCTTGCCCCAGCCGAATGGGTTTAATATCCCCCTCAAACCCAACTGCTGCTCTAGTTCTGGCACCACACCGCGCTCAGCAATTATGTCTACCTCTCTAGCAAACCACTCCCGGGCTTCATCATTTCTGAATTCCGGTTCCAGACCTCGACGTCTTGAACTGGTGCTAGCTCCTGCAGCCCGCTTACCACGACCGGTAATTCTGCTCAACATCTGCTCATACACGGGTAAGCAATGTCAAATGAAGGAAAGCAAGGATATAGTTCTAAATGTGCACATAATTTCCTAAAATTCGACAGAGTGTCCCCTAAAAATTAATCACTCTCCACAACACGGTTCAATCAATTCTCCAATTTCAGTACATTTAGCACTAACAGGCAACGACCAGAAGAGACTTAATCGATATAAACAAATTCCTGTAATAAGGTGTTCAGTATCAACAAAGCAATACCAACCAAGTCTCAGTCAGTCATGTATGCACAAGACAAATCTAACCGCAATCTCAAAACCAAACACAATTGCTAATTTCCACACAAAGATACAGTTCTAATCGCTTCTAACAATTAGTGACCAGCAGAGACTTACCCGTCAAAAAGGGTATTTTGTTCCAACATTTTAGCTTAATCTCAATCACTTTTTTTTCTAGTTCAGCCATGCAAGATAAAATCACACCTCAAATATGCAGATTAAAATCACAGTTTGGCAGTTTTCACATCTCCACCAGCAACTTACAGCAAATTAGATAATAAACCTGATAAACGCAAATGAAGCTCAGAAATCTTCAAAAATAACAGCCTATTCTCGACTTGGCATACCTCAGATTCCAAATCCGTCACAAATTCCTTAAACGAGGTAGAAAAGTAGAGAAATTACCTTGTTGGAGTTGAATGTATGCTTAGAGGAAGATAGAACAGTCAAAATCTGCACAAATCGAACTCAAAAACCCCCAATTCGGTAGTTAGGGTTCGAACAGGTGTGTTCCAAAATCGGGCAGATTCAAGATGTTTCTGGTGGATTTCGAGTGCTAGGAGTGTAGAGGATTCAAAAACGAAGAGATTGGTAGTAAGAATGAGGGATTTGGTGGAGTTTTGAGTGATGGAGTTTGTGAGGGAGATATGGGAGCGGTGCGGCTGTCACGAGGTAGGGGATGGAGTTTGTGAGGGTTTATGTCCGCGCCCCTCTTTTAATTCAGAAATTTCGAGCTGTCCGAACTTCAATGTTCGGACAGAAGCTCGGACACACGTACCTGGGCTGCGCTTCGTGTTCGGTCCGAACTTCGATGTCCGGACCGAAGTTCGGACATCCCGTTTTGCATAGCTCTCAGACTCTCGAACCGAGTCCGAACTTCAATCTTCAGACCGAAGTTCGGACATATCATTTTGTGCAGGTCTCCAACTCTCGAACAACGTCCGAACTTTCATGTCCGGACAGAAGTTCGGACATTTAGTTTTTCCCAGCCCTCAGACTCTCGAATCAGGTCCGAACTTCGAAGTTCGGACATCACCAAATATGCACCTCTTTGTTTCTTTTTGAGCTCAACTCACTGCAGCAAAAACATTATCCTAAAGCAAAACTATAAACAACATAAAAACACAAGATTAAAGTACCGTAAACACTGGGTTGCCTCCCAGTCAGCTGCTCTTCTTTAATGTCTTTAGCTAGACAATTTCTGCTTGATCAATCAGAAGAGGTGTGATGAGCAGCTCTACAACAGCCCACAGTGAATTCCTTCAGCTTTCGCAATTCTTTTCGCATCCGCCAAGAGAATTTCTTTTTCACATTCGAACTCGACTCTTGAGAATTCATCGTTGCTGTAGGATTAGATTCACTCTCCAAAAAGAATATCGCCTGCAAGGGGAAAAGGTTATGATCAGTACCAAGATAACCTTTTAAACGAGCACCATTTACCTTAAAGGTTTCACCAGCCTTATTTTCCAGCTCGTACGCTCCATACGATGTAACTCCTACGACTCTGAAGGGGCCTGCCCAGTGTGACTTTAGCTTCCCAGGGAAGAGGCGTAGCCTAGAGTTAAAGAGTAGCACTAGATCCCCCACTTTGAAGTCTTTCTTTTGTATCATCCGGTCGTGGATCTTTTTGGTGCGCTCTTTATAGATTCTTGAGCTTTCGTACGCCTGGTCCCTCAGTTCCTCCAACTCAGAAAGCTGAAATCGTCTCTTCTCTCCAGCTTCACACAAGTCAAAATTAAGAGCCTTTAAAGCCCAATAGGCTCTGTGCTCTAGCTCAACTGGGAGATGACAAGCCTTCCCGTATACCAGCTTAAAGGGGGACATCCCAATGGGAGTTTTAAACGCGGTTCTATAAGCCCATAGAACATCATCAAGCTTGACAGACCAATCCTTCCTGGAGGAGTTGACTGTCTTCTAAAGAATCCATTTGAGCTCTCTATTACTCACTTCTGCTTGCCCATTAGTTTGGGGGTGATAAGGCAAAGCAACCTTATGAGTCACCCCGTACTTAGTCATCAGAGTATCAAACGCTTTGTTGCAGAAATAAGACCCTCCGTCACTGATGATAGCTCTTGGCACACCGAATCTGGTAAAGATGTTTTTCTTCAAGAATTTTACCACGGTTCTAGCATCAGCAGAAGGGCAGGGGATTGCTTCGACCCATTTGGAAACATAATCTACAGCAACAAGGATGTAGTGGTTTCCGTGAGAAGAAGGAAATGGGCCGGTGAAGTCAATACCCCGACATCAAATAATTCCACTTCAAGGATTCCCTTCTGCGGCATCTCATGCCTTCTTGAAGTGTTCCCCATCCTCTGGCAGTTATCACAGTGAGCACAGAAGCGGTGGACATCTTTGTGTAGAGCGGGCCAGTAAAAACCACACTCTAACACTTTAGCAGCTGTCCTAGTAGGACCGTGGTGACCACCCGCCTCTCGGGAATGGCAGAACTCTATTACACTGTTTACCTCTTCATCCAGGAGACATCTTCTGATTAAACCATCAGCACATACTCTGAAGAGATAGGGGTCCTCCCAAACGTAATGACGGGTCTCAGACAGAAACTTCTTCCTCTGGTTGTAGCTTAGATCATGGGGGAACC
>JAIOTZ010000760.1:0-44534 GCA_023374045.1 Limonium bicolor
ATCCTCAAATCATGAGCAACAAGTTTAAGAATCATAAATACCCAATAATCATCTTCATTAAGCTCAAAGACTAAATAAAGCATAAAAATAAGTTCAAGATTCAACAATGGAGGTTTTAGGGATTTTGGGGCAAAATCCCCATCCCAAGCTACAAGGAACTACACAGCCATTAAAGCACAAAAGAGAGAGAAGGGAGAAGAAATAGCCATGGGAGGTTGAGGAAGAGCTTCAATGGAGGTGAGCCTTCTCCTCCTTCTTCTCTTCTTCTTCTTCATTTCCTTTCTTCTTCTTCTTCCTCTTTTCTCTTCTTTTCCCGTCGTTTTTGTGTTCTGGTGTCCTCTCCCTCTCTCTCCTCTTTTTCTCCTTTTAAAAAGGCAGATTTGGGCAAAATCTGCGACCGACCGACCCACCCTGGGTCGGTCCCGTGGGTCGGTCGAGTCCAGAAGCAATTTTGGGGGCCGGAAATCGCGTTTTAAGTCCGACCGACCCACCTTGGGTCGGTCCTAGGGTCGGTCGGGTCCAGAAGCACTTTCGGCTCCTGGAACGAGCATTTCTGGGCTCCGGAATCATCCGACCGACCCACCCTGGGTCGGTCCTGTGGGCAGACTAACTTCAAAATGTTGTATCTTCTTCATTTTAGTTCCGATTTTGGATCCGTTTGCGCCCACGCGTTTGTCTTTTCGTCTACTTTATTTCTAGCTATGTTGTTCCTCCTGTTTCAACAATAGTTGTTTAAAACACCAATAAACACAAAACTAGAGGAAAACTAGCTAGAGTGGATAAATGAGCATGAAAAGTGTGGATAAAACATAGGAAATACACCTCTAAAACATGCTCATTTGGACACTCATCAGTATGAAACAAGCAATGGTGTTCAATTATATCAGATCAGACAAGCCATTAGTTCTCTAAAACAAGAGAACGACAGCGTTACTGAATACCATACCAAACTCAAGAAGCTATGGGATGAGATGGATATGATGTTTCCGACTCCCCCTTGCAACTGTGAGCAATCGAAGGAAAACCTAAAATACCACCAGAACCAGAGATTGGTGGAGTTTCTTATGGGGTTGAACTCATCCTATAAAACTATCCGTGGTAACATTCTGATGAAGAAGACTTTACCTTCTATCGAACAAGCTTACTCTCTTTTGCTGCAAGAAGAAAACCAAAATCAACCTACTGAAACAAAGAAAGAGAGTGAATCGATGAGCTTTGCTAACCAGAGTTACAGGCCTGCGCTAGAAAACAAGTGGCAAAATGAGAAGAAGAAGAATCTGCATTGCAACTTCTGCAATAAAAGGGGGCACATTGAGGAAGATTGCTTCTTTAAATCTGGAAAAATAATTCAGTGCACATATTGTGGTAAGAAAGGTCATTTGGAAGAGAAATGCTTCGCAAAGAATGGTTTCCCAAAGGGAAATAAGACCGGGAGAAATAACAGAGGTATGGTGGCTCAGACCAGCTTTGAATATGAGGAAAAACAGTCAAGAGAACAGGAACAACTGCAACAACTCTCTGAGATATTCAATGGAAAAGGAAAAACTGCCATGTGCAGTTTTTCAGGTAAATCCTTATGTCTTAGTGCAGCTGTTCGTAGTAATAAGTCCAGGGATTTTTGGATTCTCGATTCAGGTGCCTCTGATCATATCTGTTGTGATAAATCAATCATGAATTCTATTATGAAAAATGCTAAGCTGAAGCAAGTAAAAATGCCAGATAATCATATTAAGGTTGTAGACTATATTGGACATGTCCAAATATGTCCTGACTTCAACTTACCTGATGTTCTTTGTGTTGAAGAATTCAGTTTCAATCTTTTATCAGTTCACAAACTGGCTGCACAGTTAAACAGTTTAATCTCCTTTGGAAGTGGGGGTTGTTTTGTGCAGGACCAATTGAAGACTGATTTCATTCAAATTGGAACAGTTAAAGAAGGACTGTACATTTTGGACATCCAGCAGTTCGAGCAATACTACAGCAAGAGAAGGAGTCTTGTGTGTAATTCAATTTCTGTCATCAACAAATGGCACGATAGGTTGGGCCATGTGCCATTAGAAAAATTAAGAAGCCTAGATGTGATAGATAGTATTAGACAGAAAGATGTAGATAAATTTTTCTGTGAAGCATGTAATAAATCAAAGGGACATAGGCTGCCTTTCAGTAGCAGCAGCATAAAAACTACATGTATTTTTGAGATGGTTCACGTAGACACATGGGGCCCCTTTCATGTAAAGACCCACGATGGTTTTTCATATTTTGTTACTATTGTTGAAGATTTCAGCCGCGCTACATGGGTCTATATGATAAAAAATAAAAGTGATGCTTTTCAAGTGATTAAACAATTCGTCCAGTATGTAGAAACTCAGTTTTCTGCAAAAATAAAAGTGATCAGGTCTGATAATGCAAGGGAACTTGGCACCAGCTTAGAAGGAAAAGAATTTTATCAGGGGCGTGGTATTAAACATGAAACGACCTGTCCTAACACGCCCCAGCAAAATGGAATAGCTGAAAGAAAGCATAGATATCTTCTTGAGACAGCAAGGGCTCTATATTTCAAATCCAATGTTCCTCTTGAGTTTTGGGGAGAGTGCATACTCCACGCTGTCTATCTCATTAACAGACTTCCCAGTAAACCAATTAACATGCAAACACCATATGAAATTTTGTTCAATAAGAAACCAGAATATACACACTTAAGGGTGTTCGGTTGCCTGTGTTTCGCAACTATCACCTCCAGAATTGGGAATAAATTCAATCCAAGATCAACAGCTTGTATCTACCTGGGTCAGTCCATGCATCAGAAGGGATATAAATTGCTAAACCTAGAAACCAGAGATATCTTTGTCAATCGAGATGTAGTTTTCTATGAAAATTTGTTTCCTTTCAAACAAATACCAAACCATCTTAATCTTGACTTGAAGAAATACCTTTTACCCTCTGAAATAGAGAGACTGGTCGTCCCTTTACCAGACCAAACCACCCAATCTGTCGAAAATCATCATCCTATTTTTGAAGATTGGGTCCCTGATGTGGTCCAATATAACAACAATCAAGATACACCCACTACAGAGGGGGGCATCGAAGTAGAGGGGGCTCACAATCAATCAGATACCAGTGATGATCAATCTCAAGCTGAACAACAAGCAAATCAGCCACCTGTTTCCAGAAGGTCTGAGCGCATCAGGCATGTTCCCGCACATCTCCAAGATTACCTTCTGGGGAACGTCACAATAAACACGCTCACAGACGTTATTCCGTCTAGATGTATGAGCATTCAGTCCCAATTAGAGCAAGACATAACCGAGCCAGAGTCATATGAAGAAGCAGTATCCAAAGGAGAATGGGTTTCTGCCATGAATGATGAATTACATGCGTTAGAAGCTAACCAAACTTGGGAGCTGGTGGAACCGTGTAAAACTAAGAAACCCATTGGTAGTCGTTGGGTATACAAGGTCAAGCTTACATCTGATGGAGGAATTGAGCGCTATAAAGCAAGGGTTGTCGCCAAGGGATACACCCAGAAAGAAGGTATAGACTACCAAGAAACGTATTCACCAGTGGCTAAGATGACAACAGTCCGTTCCTTCCTAGCTGTCGCAGTCAAGAGAGGATGGAAAATTCACCAATTCGACGTTAACAACGCATTTCTAAATGGTGATTTAGATGAGGAGGTATACATGCTCCCTCCAAGGGGATACCTGAAAGAAGGGGACAAACGAGTCTGCAAGTTGAAGAAATCAATATACGGACTAAAACAGTCCTCGAGACAGTGGAATTCAAAGCTTACCAGTTTCCTTGAAATCCTTGGTTATACTCAATCCCTCAACGATTATTCTCTCTTCACTAAAAAGGAGCAAGGCCAGTCCACATACATCCTAGTTTATGTCGACGATATTCTTGCCACGGGGAACAGCAGTGTAGAAATAAACAAAGTCAAGAAAGAGCTCAACACTGTTTTCAAAATCAAGGATCTTGGTTTAATCCGATACTTTCTGGGAATGGAGTTTTTAAACACCCCAGAGGGAGTGGTTGTCACTCAAAGGAAATTCATCCAGGAAACATTGAACAAGTTCTGCCACTCTGAGTGCAAACCCACTGTCGCTCCTATGGAATACAATTTGAAGTTTGAAGACAACTGCAAACCTCTTGCTGATCCCACTGTATATAGGCAAATTGTTGGAAAATTAAACTATTTGACAAACACGAGACCGGATTTATGTTTTACAGTTCAGTTCTTAAGCCAATTTTCCAGCAGCCCAACAGAAGCTCATCTCAGTGCTGCTCATCATGCCCTTAGATATGTCAAGGGAACTATTGGCTTCGGACTCTTGATGAATAACAGCAGCCTCATCGATATGATCGCCTATTGCGATGCTGATTGGGCTACTTGTTCATCCACCAGAAAATCCGTTAGTGGATTCTTTATTACTTTGGGAGCCTCTCCTATCTCCTGGAAATCAAAGAAACAAAGCACCGTTGCTTTATCCACTGCCGAAGCTGAATATAGGTCGATGAGAAGACTCACAACAGAACTAGCATGGTTAACCAGACTGTTATCTGAACTGGAAGTGCCTACCGTTGTGCCTGTCCCCGTCAAATGCGATAATCAGGCAGCGGTATACATAGCCAAAAACCCTGTGTTCCATGAGAGGACTAAGCACATTGATCTAGACTGTCATTATGTACGTGAGAAGCTGAAACAAGGACTTATTTCAGTGGAGTTTATACCTGGCCGTCTACAGCTCGCGGATCCTTTCACCAAAGTCATTACAGGGAAACAATACCATTCTGTTCTTCCTCAGTTGGGGTTACATGATTATACTGGAATTTTGTAATCTAATCCAATCTCTATGGTCTCGACCCTAGAGCTTGAGAGGGGGTATTAGAATTATATTCCTTTCTTCATAGTTTCCTTCTTTATTTTTAGTTAGTTTCCCTTCTCTAATTAAGTCTAGATTTTAGTTAGTTTCCCTTCTCTAATTAAGTCTAGATTTTATTTCCTTATTCGATATCTCTTTTCTCCTATATATATGTACCCATTCTTTTCATATAGAAGCAAGTAATAAGAAAGACATTCTTTCTGTATCTCCACACTCCATCTTTCTCGATCTGCTCTCTCCCTCTTTCTCGCTGTAGAATACAACTACCGATTCACAGCAATCCAACAATAAAACAATTGTGATAGTATTATTTTTGTATTTTCCTATATATTTGTTAGTATTTATTTTTCCTAAATTCAGTTGAAACTGACATCTAAGTATATGAGTTTCATCTTTGCATATAATTAATCCGATATAATCAGCAGAAAACCTAACACAACAGGGGTTGGTTCAGCAACTACTGCTGACATTAAGCTATAGTACCCGCCGCCAGTATGTACTATATGGAGAATAAAATTTAACCTTTTCGCTTTGGTTTTTTTCACTATGGGCCCGTTCTTTCTGAACCTTTACAATATGACTGTTTTAATGTGGACATTAATCTGTTTCCCAGAGCAAGCTTATCGTGCACATTAATGTACACCTTAACCCATTACCGTTCGTTTGTCACATTTTGAAAATTGTCAACATTAATGAGAGAAGTACAATTTTGCCCCTACCTTTTACGATTCAAGATTACCAAAGTGCACTTGTCTGCCTGTTAGTATAGCCAAATTACAGTAAGTGAATTGATGAATCCTTCTTCAACAATTAGGATAGCAGTATTACCGGGTGTGAAAACTCCCTGCTGGTCGCCTGGTAGTATAGTAAAATCGAGAGTGAAATTGAATCCTTCTTCGCCAGTTAGGATAGCAAGATAACCGTGAGTGAAATTGAATCCTTCTTCGCACAGGATGAATCCTTCTTCGCCAGGTAGGATTCCTTGTTCGCCTGCTAGTATAACAAAATCAGAGTGTGGAAATTGAATCGTTCTTCGCCAGTTAGGGAGCAAGATAACCGTGAGTGAAGATTGAGATAACAGAATTACCGTGATTGAAGATTGAAGAGGGGAAATCACTGGTTCCTTGTTCGCCAGTCCGTTCGACTGATAACATAGCCGGATTAGGTTAGTGAAGAACGCCAGAAGAAGGGTTTGTGTGGGCATTCGTCTGGCATGGTAGATCGTGTAACAAGTGAGGGGTAATAAGGTAAGAAGCAGGGATGGAAAAAGTAAGGCACCGACATTTATGGCCCAAACGCAGCAATACCTACATCTACGGTAAAGGTGCAAAAATGGGCTTTATGACCAACTTTTTACTGATTCAACAATCCACTTTAAAAGATTAATCTGCACCTTACCCAAAAAAGAACGAATCGCCCGGGCCGAACGGCACCTATATATATATATATATATATATATATATTAATTAAACATGTAAATGTATTTAGCCAACTACTCATCTCATTTGATATTACAAGTCTTTGACGATTCCACTCGTATTATCATCTTTCATTTCCCTTTGGGTGTCCCGACAAAGCACTTTGTGATTTTATTAAAATAAACGAAACAGATCTTTGACATTATACAAGTGTGTGTGGCTCTTGATAGCTACCTACCTACCTTAAGTTGAGCCCACAGGCATGCCCCCCACTAAGTGATGGGGAAATGTCTACCCTAGCTTTTCACATAAAATCACTAAATCAGTGTTCAAGTAGAATTCCTTGCAACTGATCAACTGCTAATTTTTCAAAATATCTTCGACATTTAAAATCCTGCTCACTCATTCTTTTGAATGCATGGAGGCAGGCAAAAACTGGTCAGGAACAGGACGATGTTTATTGACTCGCTCAAACTTCCACAATCATTACACACACAACAACTTGTTCGAGGAGAAGTACACCATAACTCATTACAGATCGACCACACATATATATATTTGCGCTACAGATAAAAATAAGATTAATGAGTATCAATCAGAGATTAATTAACAGAGACCTAATCATAAAAAAAATGCCGATATTTTGTCGGATGTCCCGAGGGACAAATAACGATATTTTGTTGCAAAGATTAATAATGTTCACTTTACTCATTACTGATGCGCCTCAACGGCTCAACCTTCCTTTTCCCGATATGCACAAACAAAGGCGAATTCAAAATTAAGATATGAAAACAATCTATCCACTGCTCACGGGCAGGGGTGGGGTGTTTTTAACCCATATAAAGTTTAAAATAAAATATGGGATTTAGTTATTTAATATCCATTTTAATTGATAATTATTTTAGTGGATAGCAATTTTTTGTGTTACACTAATAACTGATAACTGATAACGGGAGTTCATAAAATAATCAAATTTTCTAAAATGACCCAGATAACTGAAATAATCGAACTTCCTAAAATAACTGAAAAAATCAAACTTTATGAATTAACCTAAATAATCAAAATTTAAACCTAAGTGGGTGAGTAAAATATCAGATAAAATTATTGGATTAAGAAAATAAAATAAAATTTATAAAAACTTTTTTTATAAAAGTTTGGTTATTACGTAAGAATTTCAATATCAGTTCGTACTTTATTTTTGATAATTGTTTTAACTGAAATAACTGAATTTTTGTAAAACGGTTAAAAAATACGGTGATCAAATCCAAAAAAGGATGGTTATTTCGGTTCGAAATAACCGTCCTGTTTGCTCTCCCTAGCCGAAGCATTTCTTATCTCTTAGCTTGTTTTTAACCTGAACCTAGGCTCCTTCTGTTTGACAGCTATTCCTCTTTCTTATCATCTTATGTTTTAAATAACTGTTTTAACTGAAATAACTGAATTTTTGTAAAACGGTTAAAAAATATGGTGATCAAATCCAAAAAAGGATGGTTATTTCGGTTGTTCGAAATAACCGTCGTGTTTGCTCCCCTAGCCGAAGCATTTCTTATCTCTTAGCTTGTTTTTAACCTGAACCTAGGCTCCTTCTGTTTGACAGGTATTCCTCTTTCTTATCATCTTATGTGAAAAATTGGAAGACTCAATGTGAGACTAACAAAAAAAGAAATGATACATAAACGCGTTTTTGAAGAAAACTCCACCTCTTAAACAATCACATACGCCTCTATCACTAGATGTTAATCCACAAACTTTTTTTCTCTCAAAAACTCTCTTCTTTGCAGTAAAAGTCTTACTTTTTTTTTATTTCTCTATACATATATAGAAGTTGAAATGTTAACAAATCTCCAAAAACTATAAACAAAATCTCTATCTAAAACTAATACTATAATTTTATATGCAAGGATAATACTAATTATTCTAACTGAATGTTTTTAGCAACTTCTAGATAAAACCACTCTTAAACTACTCTCGAACTGAGGCGATGTGAAGAAATCTATTAAAATTCTTTACTGAGACTAGTGCAATAATTATTAAGATATTTACGACTTGATGAAGACTAATGTCTTTAACTCATCAAAAACCCAATATATATACAATACATTTACGATCCTAATACAATACACTCCCTCTTGAATTTAATAAGAGAGGAAGGATCGCCCTGGCGGGATCCCGCAGGAAGTCCATGTTCTTAATGAGAAGATCTCAACAGTGGGATGGGGATTTTGGCGGCGTTACGAGTATAGTTTAAAATGGCGGGCTGGCCCAAGAATATACGTAATTAATAGCCCAACGAACCATGGAGGACCTTCCGCAGTTTATATGTTGTAGTGGCGTGGAAAATTAAGTTGGCGCGCGCACCAAGAATTTTTCATTTACCAAGTAAGCTTATACTTCCACCTTTGTTTGGCTGCATTCGATGATGGTATAAATGTGATATAAATGTGGTATTTTTTAGTTTAGTATTTTTGATAAAAAAATGTCAAACTGTCATCATTGAACAACAATTTTCAAACAACCATAAATATACCAACACAAAACAACCACAAACAACCAACAATTTATACTACAAATATAATGAATACCGTAAACAGAGGTGGAGCCAGAAAATTATAATTAAAGGGACGAGAATATTTTAATAATGTTAATTAATATTTAAAGATTAATTTTTAAAAATTAATTTAAATATTCAATATTTATAATTATATTTTAAAAATGATATTATATATTAAATTTGACACACAATTAAATTAAAATTAAAATATATAGATTAATATATTACAAATTAGTTTATTTTACCTTTTCTATTTTAGTTTTTTTATAAAAATTGGTATACTAAATTATAAATTAATGAAAATAATATAGAACAATAGTTTTAAACTAGTAGTGTGTTTATTCAGATACGGATAAATAGTCGTTAAAACTATTACTATCTATCAATTATAATAAAATATTCTACAAGGAAAAGAGCAAACTAATAAAAATTACGATGTAAACTTTCAATTATATCAAAATTATTAGAGTACAAAATATTTGTAGTATAGTTCAGAAATATCAATTATAAGTATTCAACTTGCTAAGTAATGATTAATTACAAAATTGTTTGTACAAACTATTATGGTTTGTCAATATATCAAAGTTATTATATGTTTTATACCATGCTTAATAATTAAAGAATAATTTTATATGCTAATATACGTTATTTTTCATTTCTTAGTATATTCAGTATTAAATTTAATTTATGTTTTTGAATTTCATTAAATAATATTTAATTGAATAGAATATATTGTTTTAACTACAAATATATGTTTAAAATAAATATTTTATCAACAATTAAATAATATATAATAATAAAATAATAAGTGATAGTTATATATTCACTTACAGTCAATTATTTTATTATTAGACTTTTTCATTTCAATGATATTATTTATTCCATTAAAAATTAAAATAATCTTAAGTATTAATACATTTGAATATTATATTAAATACTAATATATAATCCGTAAAATTTTATTTTTATATATAACATCTGATATATTTACTCTAAATACAATGGTTTATTTCTTTATTTTTATAGATATATGTAAAAAAAATATTTATAAATTAATATGTATACATAATATAAATTAATTGTCACTAAAATATTAATAAAAAATAATAATTATTAAAGGCTATAATTGAATATCTACATATATTTTAACTTTATTAACAAAAAATTGTTTTACAATGTAAAATAAAATTTTTAATTGTAACAACGAAAACGGTAAACATACTGCACAAAACTCACTTATTCAAAATAGCCAGACGAAACTGCCGCCTGCCGAACACTAATTTTCAAAACAGCCACAAAAAAACCAGCACAAAACAACTAGCAAAACTACCACAACACAGCTAATCAAAATAACCAAAGCAAAACTACCACAAATAAAATTGCCGAACGCAGCCTTTGTAGGTGTTATTATTTTTTAAAAAAATATAAGAGGTTTTTTTTTTAATTTATTTCTTTATTTTCTCTCACTCTTCTAGGTAATATAGGTAAATAAAAATAAACTAGTCTAAAATGTATATACTTAATTTGCGTTGCACTAGAAAATAAATCGTCAAGAATAGTGAGTAGTAATAAATTAATAACTACTCCATAATATACTTTTTTGTCTCGAGAATAGATCTGAAGAATAGAATACAATATTCCTGTCTGTCATATATATACTCAGATAATTTCAATCCAGGAAACAAAATTAAGTCGAAGAAGTCATCTAAGAATAAGTACATGCACTTTGCTTGCTGATCGTATATGTATATCAATGGTGGCAGCACTAGATAGTAGCTAGCAATGTACAACAGTGGGTGGCATCAAAGACAACTCAAGTTGATTCGACTGTTGTTGGTGATCTAATTGTGGGTGATGATCCTTCATGTGATGATGATGATGATGAACAGTCAACCCAGGCGCCGGGAAGTTGAGGTTCAAACCCAAAGACAAATTAACCTCCGTACTAGTTTTGTCAACATCCTTGACAGTCTTTTCTTCATCAGTTTTGGTCGGAGACAATGACAAAACAATCTGATCATGAAGGTAGCGTCCATGATTGGCAGAGCTATAATGGTAGTAATGATGATTGGGATTAAGAGCATTAACATTATTATTAGTCATGTTTCTGGATGAATTGGGCGTCCCACGGTGCTTTCTCATGTGACCACCCAAGGCCTGTCCAGAGGCGAACACAGCTCCACAGACGGCGCACTCATGTACCCTTGGCGACTTTGTAATATTAGAATTGCTACCGGTACCGGTGGTGTTGTAAGGTTCAACGTTAGTATTGACTAATTGAAGAGAAAGTGAATCAGAAGAAGAGGAGAAACTGCTATTGCTACTAGTGTTGTTGTTGTAATAATGATTCCTCTTCATGAACCTGCTCTTGCATGATCTGGCAGCAGCAGCATTAGTATTATTGGAGTACTTGTTTAGATCATAATTGTCAGTTCTAAACTGGATATAGTTTACATCAGCTGTGGTCGGGATAAAGTCGTGATCATCATTGTCTGATAAGACCTCCATTTTTCTCTCATGTACATGTTGTTGTTCCTTTCTGGGTTTCTTGTGGCAGCTGGATCGATGACCACCCAAGGCTTGGAATGAAGCGAAGGTCTTGTAGCATGTCTTGCACTCGTAACCGTACCCGCCGTTGATGATTACCCTGTTATTGTTGGCTTTCTGGTGTGGTGTCTCTATGAGGCCACCACCATACCTGATCTGGCTGCAGGCAGTGGCACTATTATTAATGGTCGGCAGATTATGGGAATTGTTGCTGTGATCCGCGTCGACATTATTAATAGGTTCACCTTGAGCCAAGAGGATGAGACAATTAGCCATATCCTGATCTTCCACTAATTCCATTTCCTCAGCAGTAGTAGCTCTAAATCCTCCATTCTCATCGGGTACGTCGCTTTCGGGTGAAGAGGAATCAATAATCTTATTGATAAGCAGTGGTGGTGATGGAATTGGGAATTGATCAGCTGGGCGAAGGCGTTTGGTCCTCTTTCCCTTCTTCATGACATTGACATCGACAATAGTGTTGTTGATGAACATTAATGGAACGTTAGCATTGCTTTCTTCGTCTGTACATGCTGCTGCTGCATCTGCCATTATAAATGTTATATCCTCATTATTGTGATCGGAAACCGGGCTTTCCATTGTTCCAGCTATTGACTGCTGCTCCATTGTTGACATAGAATTGGAATGACTTGTGTCTCGGATCTAAATTAATGTTGTATTTGACAATTAGAGAAGAATTAAAGAAGAATTGATAATGGTAGCCAGTGGTGTTGTTGAATAGAAGTGGCCTGGAAGGAGGAATTAAAATTAGCATATATAGGATCGGGCAGTGAAGAATGGATGGAGGATAAGAGGCAGAGGGAAGGGAAGTGGTGGTGTAGTAGGAGTCAAAGGAACACCTTAATTTAATTACCTTAAAAAACAGAGAGAGACAGGAATAAGGGGTGGTGGCATGGCATGCAGTAAAACCAAGCCAAGGGAGAGGCAGGCACATGAATTGTGTTTGTTGTGTTGAGTTGTTTTACGAATGTGTAGCAGAAAATTAGTGAGAGAGATAAACAGAAAGAGCCAAGTTTGGAGATGGTTAATTAGAATTAAGAAAAACGTTTAGCTGAAAAATAGGCAGTGAAAATGTTGGATAAGGTATATAGTATGTGTTTTGTAAGGAGTTTACTAAAAGTAATAAAAACCAGTCTCGTCTCGTCTCGTCTCGTCTCGTCTCATTTAATTCCTCGCACACACACACACCTGGATCCACAACTTAATTCGCTTGACCATCCAAATTCTAACGTTTAAAGAACGGATAAACAAACCATATATACTTATAAGTCGGTCTTCATTTCAAGGCATAAAATGAAAAAAAAGAATAAAATGTTACTGTAGATGGTTAGGTTAGAGCTATCTATTTTTCATCAATATCAGAGAACCCATACTTTGGTTTATAACTCTCTACAATTGACATATCATTTTACTTTTTACTTATTAATTATTAAAATATACAAAAATTAAATTTTAATTGTTATTACTACTATTTTCAATAATACACAAATAATCCTAACTTGATATTTTATTAATGATTAAAGTTTAATATATTTTTGAAACAAAAATAAATAAAATTATCATATATATTAATGTAATGTATTTTTATTATTTCACTCGATTTTGTAGTTGTTGTATTAAATGTACAATATATGTAATTACTTTAAAGTATCAAACAACACAATATGAATAATAATACAAGATAAACTACAATATAATAAATTTTAAAACACAGACTATATGGATCTCATTTTGTAGAGAATGAGATTTTAAGAATTTTGGTACATTTAGTTTATTTATATCATTATTAGTTTTTAAAATATTTAGATTTTAAAATGTATAAGGTTTAACTATTTATATTTGACATGTTATAATTAGAAAAACAAATGGTGGGTCCCATTTTTTGAGTTCTTAAGAAGTTCTTCCCGAAGAACTTAAAACTAGAGTTCTCCACTCTCTCCTCCACCTCATATTTTTTTATTTATTTTTTTAGCTAAGAACCCCTTAGAACCATTGATAATCATGGTCTTAGCTGAATGAAGACGTGCCTTTGTCATCAATTATTGAGTTAAAGGCTTTTTTTCAAAACGAAAACAAATTATTGACTTCAAGGCTTTTTTTCAAAACGGAAAAAAAATTATTGACTTCAAGGCATGAACCTCCCCAACTCTAAAGTGAAACGGCAAGCGAAGCACAAAATTTAGTAGACGGAGAGATCATGAAGATCAGTTTCAGGATTTGGTTGATAAGATGTACGTAGTGGTAATAATAATGTGGGGTGGTGGCTAAGCATTAAAGTGTCATTCATTCATATATAGTATCGGCACACTTTTTAGACACTCGGACGGAACAGAGTGTGGGACTGAGTGGAGTATAAGTTATCTTTTTCAAGTATGCATGAAACTAACTTGGTCACGACGTGCGCAGCAGTGTACGTACTTAACTAACTTGGTCAAATACACCAATATTATTAAGTTGTATTGTTATAACTGACACAGCAATCACTGATCAAATTTGTATCTGCACATCGATAAAAGAAAAACAATCATAAAGGAGAGAGAGGAAGAGGAATATATCGAGACATATAGTCCTATTCAAAATATCTGTCGTTTAAGAGATGTATTTAGACTCAAATCTGTCCAGATTCATCTCTAAAACGACAGTTATTTTGAATAGGAGGGAGTATTTCTTGTTAGGCCATCCATAATAGACACTACAAAAAAAGTATCATTTACTAACACATGGTTTTACTAACACATAGTTTAGTGTCTCTATAGGCAATGTTTTTAGGATCGCGATCCTAGCGTAGGATCGTAAGTGACCCCTAGGATCGGATCGTGGGATCGAATCGTGGGATCGTTCGATCCTACAAAAAGTGAGTAAATATTGTTGAAAATTATACATATGTTATAAACAACATCTATTTAAAGCATAAAGTTTAATTTGAGTAAGAATATATAGCATTATTGAATCGTAAAATAAAACTTAAGACCATAACAATGATAGTACGCTTACAAAATTGAAATATAGACTAGCAAACCATATTAATTTTAATAATATTGTCCATAGGAAAAGATAAAATTTAATAAGATAGGTTAAACATAAATCAAATCCATAGATTGCATAATTTTTATGTGCGTTTTTTATTTATTTCATCACCCTCCAACAAACATTATGAGCGACAAGTTATTTATGAACAAAATCATGGGTTTTCCAATTCATCCTCATTTAAAAGGGTAAGTAAGCAATGGAACACAAAACCAAAATGAGTTCTAACAGCTTATTGTTTCAATTATAAACCAAGAAGAAACAAAATGATAAAAGTAATCAATAATATTTTATAAATTTGTATTGGTTCTTTAAAGTTTTTTTCATATTCTACTTTACAGCTTTATAACTTTGAATATTTCAATCATTGCAATATTAAATAACACTTTAAATGTCATACATTTTTTGAATACCTAGGTACATATTATAATCTTTCATGATGGAGAGTAACAAGAAGTTATATTCCAATCTTAATCCTTATCCGCTCAGTGACCTCAAATAAATCTACATATACAAGTCATTTTAATAATATCCAGTTGTAATGTTAAAGTCATAATATTTTATGGATTATGAAGCTATCTACAAAATTTTGAAAACTTTTTGTTTCCCCAAATTTTATTAATATATAATTCACATTGATATGAAAAAGATAAATTGTAAACAAAGTTGGGATCGATGGGATCGTAGGATCGTACTATGAATCTAGAGTGCAGAATCGTAGGATCGTGCAATGGAATCGTGATCCTTTGACGATCCTACATGGCTCCGATCCTACCCACGATCCGGATCGTAACTATGAATTTGGATCGTAAAATCGTAGGATCGTGGGATCGAATCGCGATTCTGTGAACATTGTCTATAGGTATAATTTACTGACACATTATATGTGTCGATAAAAACTAAATCATCTTTACTAACTCATTTTTTAAAGTGTTAGTACACACTAAATATTTATTGACTCATTTATTGAAGTGTCGGTGAATATCTAAACTTTACTGACATAACATCTTTGTTTTACTAACTTATAAAATTTAAATTGAGTATAGTACCTAAATTATCTATATCGATAAGTTATATCAGTCACTAAAACCTATCTACCATTCTACCTAAAGGAAAAAAAACTTCGGCACTCGAACTCCAGTCACTAAAACCTATCAGACTAAATTATCTATATATTGAAAAGTTTACCTCTCACTAAATTATCCCCCCCTTCCAAAATTCAGTAAGCGGGCAATCTCTTCACAGTACGCGCGCGAACTATAGAGAACGGTAGAAGAAATTAGCGAACTACACCAGGAGAGAACAAGATGCAGAAGAAATCACAAGCTCCAAGTAAGCACGAGCGAACATGAGGTAGAAGAGTTTTGAATCTGAGAGGTAATTTCTCTACGTTTTCCCCGATTTTGAGATTAGGGTTTGTATTCAGTTGCTGTGGTTTGACTGGTTGGGTGGTCTCGTCGGCGGTGTTACATTTGTGTTTTCTGGTTAGTTGTTTCTTAGTTTGAAATGCGGTGGTGGTGCCGATTTTTTGGATAGGGAGAGAGGTGGTGATTTGTGGGATTGATAGAGATTAAAAATCTAAACTGTAACTTTAATAGTCACTGAATGTTGTTTGTTGCTTGCTTCAGCAGCTTGCAAAGGTTTTCTTTTGCTCTTGAATGACTCCTTACTCCACAGCCGAGCACCTCAGCCAATTTCATACACTCTTCTGCTTTCTGTTCCACGTAATTGTGTGACTCATGCTTCTGAAAGTTAATACATTGGCCTTCTGTATTCCTAGTCATTGAATTATGGATTAATTCTACCAACAGATGGATTTCTCTTTGATAGATATTCCTCATGACTGAAAATCCTATTCCTTTCATCTTGCTTGTCTCTTGATTTACCTGAATTGGTTCCTCCTCTGTGAACAGTCTATCAAATCGCACTCCACATTCAACTTCTTTTTGCCCAAGTTCATTTATGCCGATTTTGGTAGCCTGATTGGGGTTCTATGTTCAGGCAGCTGTAACAGATAAAGGTCCCATACAGAACCTCATTAAACACGTTTCTGACCCTTGCACAATAACGTGCTTTCACTATTGCTTCAGAGCCTAAGCCTGCATTACTTAGATGGAACATGAGGAAGTTTTGTTAACATGAACTTATAACATTAACTAACAGTAGCCAAATAATCTGGCAAGTCAAGAACGAGGAACTTCGGAAACTTGTAAAATGGTAAAGGCACAACTAGAAGTCAGTTTTGTTAACATAATTAAAGTTTACATTACTGAGCAGTAGAAAACGTAAGTAATTACAGTTAGAAACTGCATTTTACTATACTGAAGCAAATCAGATGGGAAAATTAACATAACCATGTTGGGTACTGGGTGTGGTCTGGATATGCATGTTGCTGGTTTTTCTTCTTACCTCAGTGTGATGAGAGGAGAACCAAACACAATACGAGAGACAAATTTAATACCATAATTATTGATTTAATTTATTGGTTAACTTTGCATCAGGGATACAGAGTAAACCCACTCATGTTGGTATCACCTTGAGGAGATCTAGAAGAGAAAAAAATCAAAGAAGGATTAGTCAACTTTGAGGTAATTAAACTTTTCCACTATTTTGACTATATTTATTCTTTATCATGGTAAACTTTTCCTCATATATTCTATTTGTTGTCATTCCGTATTGAATAATATAAATAGAAAACTATAATTAAATTGATATGAAGATAATAAATCATAGTTTTTTTGTACACACTTTGCCGACTAATATGAAATTATACTTATTTGCAGCTTTGTTATAAGATGGAAACATCATGGAGAAGAGTCTACAGAATCATCTATCATTGGGTAGTGTTGTAGGATTCATGAAGGAACACATTCTAGAGGCCAGCATGTCAAACTTTTTCAACAGCCTTAAGGTGCAGGTAATGTTATTCTTGTACTTGTGATCTGCAGATTTAGTGTGGGAAGTAATTCATACTATGATATTGCATAGTATTCATTTTTGAGTCTTATGTTAAAGTCATTCACCGTGCTGACTACAAAAGTTTAGCTTGTGATATATACACCAAGACATGGTTCATGCTGGAATTGTCTGTTTCTGTAGTTGGTGCCTAATGCAAAATAAGCTCTGTAAACAGTACCAGAGTTGTTCACTATATGGAACGTTTGTTAGGTATGCTGATTCCATTGTTTCTATAGTTGGTGCCTAATGCAAAATAAGCTCTGTAAACAGTACCAGAGCTGTTCACTATTTATGCTGGAACTTTAGTTAGGTATGCTGTTTCTGTAGTTGTCCATTGTTTCAACGCTGATTCCATTACCCTTCCAACAGTTCCAAGTTCCTGTCCAATTCGGTTTTCCCATGTTGTATCAACATCAATTGGCCATATGTTGAAACCGAGTAATATTTGTCGTAATTGACTTCCAACATCTTATCTCTCTTTTCCTTCTTGCATTTGTGAAGATTACTAGCCATGTGTAAATGCAGTAAAGACATGTCTATCATGTATCTCCTCTTGCTTACTAGTCATTATGTTCCAGATGAGTGGTTTGGGCATAATCTATGTGTCCGTGTGTGGTGAAGATTGGACTACCCAATGAAGATTGTGGTTTATTTATATATTTCAGGTTCCAAGTGATATTTCTAGCGGTACAAATCGCTCAGTTAATGAAAATCAACTTTCGTCGAGTGAAAGAAATACTAATGGTACTCCTCCTTGCTAATGAATATTTTCCACTATCTTGGATAACCATTTACTTATCTTCTATCTTTGTGACGATATAATTTTTGTGTGTGCAGGTGCTGAGTAAAAGAATGTGGATGAAGTCAAGATTTTATTTTAGAAGTAGTAGAAGTATGAAGAAAGAGAGAGAGTGATATGTTACATTTTAAACTCGTTTAAGAACAATATTGTATTTTTTGACTTGAACACAACTTATCTTGATGTTGATTACGATACTTTTGGAGGATAATGATGAATGTTAGTGTTGAACTTGCGCTATTGTAAACTCTTAACATTTTAATGGCATTAGAGCCTATTGAATACCTCATTTATTGTTCGAGAATTCACAGGTCATTTTATGAATATTATTTGAATTATATTTTGTGTCAGTAAAAATGGATTTTGTGTTAGTATAGTTGTTACAAGAAGGTTTATTCTATTTGTATAATCAACTTTTACTAACATAAATTATGTGTTAGTATATATGTATACTGACACTTTTGTGTAAGTATAGCTATTACGGGATGGTTTTTTCTGTTTGTATTACATAAATTATGTGTTAGTATATAGGTATACCGACACTTAGTTTTGTGTTAGTATAAATTCACGATCTATTCTGTCACTTACGTTAAGTGTTAGTATAGATCTTCTGCTTTTACTGACTAAGAAAATAAGTGTCAGTAAAAGCTCAGAACCCTTTACCGACACACATTATATGTGTCGGTATAGACCTATAGTATCTGAGGTTATACCGACACTTTTTTTATGTGTCGGTAAAGGTTTACTGAGTCTATACTAACACTTTCTGTAGCTATACTGACACAAAAAATGTGTCTGTAAATGACATTTTTTTTTGTAGTGAGAGTGGAATCCACCCAATGTGTCATTAAGGAAAAAGAAAAAACCTCCACAATAGAGTGGATTCAACTCAAATTCTCTCTTCAAATTTCTTAGTTAAGGAATGTATATATTTTCTAATTCTCATTGGATGTTCACACTTTCCCAAAACTTTCATAACTTTGTATTGGTTGTTTTTTACAAGAAATGAGTTAAGAGTTTTTATTATTGTAGTGATAGATAGGATGATAAGTTTCTTAACAAATATAATATATTATTATGATGATATGTCATATAGGGAAGTGTTAAGAACTCATATGCTGGTGTGGATGCTCTTAGTAACCAACCGTATACAAATAAAATACAATACACTATTTTTAGGTCTATAGTTGTACAAATTAGTCTTTCTAGTTGTCTGTCTATATGACCAAGAAACGTCGTTAGAAATGCAAAGGGATAAAGTATCCCCGGTTTCCATCAAATATGATAGACACCAAAAATTTCAGCAACTAACATTTTATTATGCTGTTTTTCTCAACTGACCCAAATAGTACAACATAGTGTTAAAAGGTTGACGGACTACCTTCACTACTAGCTAGCTAGCGTTTTCTTTTGCTTAGAGTCTGTACTCTTTGATTGGTTCAAACCCATGGTGATCGATTACCAAGTCTAGTTGCTTCTATACAAGTACAACAGATTACCAATTCTATAGTTGCTTATCAAAATGAGAAGGAACCACTTGTGATTGTACGTGGGGTGGTAAAGTCGCATAAGCAAAGCATAACAACATGTCAAACTGCTAAACTCGATATCACATCAACTTCAACACAATGTTTTGAAGCACTCAACGTGGTGTGCTGTGTAATCACCTCACGTCGATCGATATTTTCTAACACAATTCAGACAAGCGGCGGAGAATAGAGAAAAGCTCAATATATTGGAACCAGGAAGTGAGTAAACAACATATAGTTCCCGCACGCATTTGAACTTCACAGAAATATCACAGCGCGCGCGGTGGACATCGTCACTCTAGAGCTTTAATTTGAAGAGCAACACAAAAGAACCGTTGATCGACTGAGAGAGAGTTCTCTCTAGAGGGATAATATAAGAGTGGACAATGGCGGCGGCGTTACGAATGTAGTTCTTCAAAATCAAAACTGCGATTATAAACTACTCCCTCCGTCCTGAATTGACCGTCCTGTTTGTTTTATGACACGTTTTTCTACTTCAATATTAAGCATATAAGATAAAATAATTTTATAAAATTAAATTTTGTAACATATAGTTTATCATGTAAGGAATCATATGCAAAATTTAAATTTTCAAAATTAATTTATCTTATATGTTAAAAATTGAAGTCAAACGACATGTCCAAATAGTAAACAGGACGTTCAATTCAGGACGGAGGGAGTAATTGAAGTGAACCAATGCTGGACTGGAACTTCCGTATTGAGAACCGCAAAAGGGAGACGGTAATTGGGGTAATGGATCATGCGGACGACAACGGCGTACTGTTTTTGATAAGCGCTAGTTTTTTCAATTAATGGGTCAGGAGATCAACCTATGAATTGGGCTTCAATATAGCCCAGATACTCTTTCATGTCTGAGCCTTTTACTTTTTCAAGATGAAATTACTTGATCGTCAATAGAGCAAAAGAAAGGACCCGGCAGGTCATTATCAATTATTACTAATGATTCATTCATCTGCCGTGCCCCGTCTCCTACATCAATCAACATCACCACGCATCATATTCATTGTTCAGCGACTTGTTTACGTTTAATCAACACGCAAACGGTGCACTTTCTTCACATATTACATTATTACTACTAGAGCAGACATGGTTTTTTATCCAGAGCAAGTGAAATATCTATTGGAAAGAAAGATCAATTCCTTAATGGTTGTCCCCTCTTCTCACCCTAAGCTTGATTATAAGACTACAGAACTAAGAGGAGAGAGTAATAAAGGGTTGGACTTTGGAGGTAGAGATATCTCTGTCCTGTCCTGTCCTGTCCTCAGAGAACAAACCACCTACGTGCCGCTGTTAAAATTTATTAAGTATATTGATAAAATAGTGATACTCCATCTGTAATTGTTAGAGTAATAAAATAGCAAAAAAAAAAAAAAATCCTATAAGAAGTTGTTTTTTTTTTTTATGGTCATGTTTGTTAATATTTTACACGTAGCTTCTTCAATCGAAAAGTTGAATATGTTTATCGCTTCAAGATATAATACTCCAGTATATATTTTTTTTTGTTTCTGTATAGCATCTTAACTTCTTTTTAAAGAGTTTGTAACGAAGAACAAGCATGGATAAATCGATCACAATTACTATATCATATGATATATGCTATCAAAACCCGTTCCTTTATATGCAGATTTCGGTGTCAGTCCAACCTCTAATACACTACCATCTTCCACTCGACAAGCAGTAGCATCTTAATGAGTCTCGTCCTTTTTTAACAAATTGACAACCACGTGCCTCTAATGTCCTATATATTGTGACTGTTATAGCATTTCACCTTACTCTTACCCCTTTTTGTACCACCATGAGTCGCCAAATCACCTTTATTCATTAGTGTCCTCTTGTCTTTAATATTAAGGGGTATTTAATTTGACCAGATGAAGCGGATCAGAATTAGAAAAAGGAATAAAAGAAAATGTAAAAGATTCTTCTCTACGTTTGTTTGTGCAAATAAAAATGAAACTAATCACTGGTCATGCAGATAGACCGTTAATCAACGATCACCAATCGCCAATCAACATCCACTACCGGACAATGTGGTTGCTGGTCATCGATCAAATATTATAGAGAAGACAGAATCTCATTCCCTCGTTAGACTAGAAGTGATCAGAATTGAATCAAGTTAGAGGGATTTAGTATAATCTCATACCTTTTATCTAATTCTGATTCTCTTTACCGATTTTCTCAAAACATATGAGCCCGAAGTTTAATCTAAGGGTTTAGAGTATAAGCTTTAAAATACATATCGATTATTTACTACAACAAAATTGTAAAGATGCATCAAAATATCACCCACACCCAATGAAACTAAAAAGTGAGATGTATTAACAGTGTGATATCTTAAAGTTGAGAACACTAAACCCTCCAAACTTAGATACTTTCTGGAGACAATAATGAATTATATGGTTTTCTTAATGCTCTGAATATTAATGCTTAGATTTCAAAATCTACCTACACACACTTTAAAATGGTTATCCATACCAATATCAAATTGATACATTTTAATATCACCGATAGAAATTGTTACATAATGAAGAATTATTTTGGATTGCTAGTTATATACATTAACTACTGGACAATCATCTGTAAAATTAAGTCAATTTTCATTGATTTTTATTTTTTAAAAACTTAAGTTAATATATTTATTTGAAAGTTTACCATAGATGATAATCAATAAATTTATTGTGTATCCA
Source organism: Limonium bicolor (assembly GCA_023374045.1). Classification (NCBI taxonomy): domain Eukaryota; kingdom Viridiplantae; phylum Streptophyta; class Magnoliopsida; order Caryophyllales; family Plumbaginaceae; genus Limonium; species Limonium bicolor. Next base: position 22,436 of record JAIOTZ010000760.1, read on the forward strand.
AAACTCATAAAATCTAGGAGGGAAAGAGCATTATTATCTGATGGGATTTGATGTTGATGGCGTTGTAAAATAATTGGCGCCAAAAGGTGGTTGGCGGTTTATTTAAGTCAACCGACACATATCTCTTTTCATGTCTTTTCCTTTTTATATTTTTCTTCTTTTATACTCATACTTTCCTTTTTTCAAATATATAGTATATATGACATATACAAGAGGACGGGTGCGTATCAATCCTGCAGAAACTTTTGTTGCAAACGGGGTTTAACAGTCGGAACATGGTAGTGCCCATAATTTGTACTTAATTATTTAGTTTACTACTATTATCCTTCCAAAACACTACTGCTTGGCATAAAAAATGATTTCTTTTTCAAGACAGATCGATGGGGCGATCACTAATCTTAATTAGACACTCCTAATTATTTTCCTTCAGCTGTAACCATCAAATATTAGCAATAAAAGTTACCTGTCTATTTCATCTCATCACTGGGTTACTTAAAACATAATTATCACCACGTCATTTCAGACAGCCGGATCTCATTACCATAATTATTTTTTCAAAAAGAAAAAACTTAGCCACGCCTTACAGGTGCTAGTGTTAGTTTCCGTCCTATCCGTGATGGTTGCTGCTATGTATACACTAAACTTCAGAGACATGTTTGATTATTTAAGTCAGATAATATATTTCGTTTTCGTTTTCAAAATCTGTGTGAAAGTAACATTTGAACAAAATAAAATAAAATGCCGCGTGAACGGTGGCCCCTGGTGTTGTTTGTGTGTTTAATTTGTTATATATTTCGTTATATATATAGGGACTAGGGTTTGGCATGGGACATATTGTTGTTGACCTACCCATTATCCCATTGTCCATACCATTCAATATTAATTTATGGGATTCTCTCTGTTTCTGAACATCTTTCACCAGCCACGGCATCGTATCACGACTTGCATGCTATGTGACTTTTCTTCTTCTTTTTTAATTTATCTGAAGGAGTTTCTTTGGACCATTTTTTTCTCAACATTTGCACCATGTCTAAAGAGTTGTTTAATCAAAATGTTATCAAGCTCACTAGATCAAACAAAATCAAAATTTTACGTTGTGTAAATTGATGTTGTAATAGTAAGCCGTGCCATATTTTAGAAAACTGAAAACCTTTAGCCCGAAGAAAGACTAGTATTTTTAAATATTAAAGCATGTTCAACTCAGATATGTTTAGTGTTTACTACTTATATATGATCAATAGAGTTAGGGGGCGTTTGTTTTGGGGTAATCAGGAAAGGGAATCGGAATGATTCTCTTTCCTGCTGTTTGTTTTGCCAGTTTTTCCTATTTTCAAGAAAGGGAAAAGGAATGGGATTACCCCAAAACCCTTTTTCCTGATTCCCCACCCCCTACCAGGGAATGGGATTCCCTTTCCCCAGTACACTTTGACCGGCAACATATGACCATTGACCGATGACTAATGACCATTGACCGGTGACTAGTGAATGTTGACCAGTAATTAATGGCCGTTGACCGGCAGCCGGCAGTCGTTGACCATTGACCGGTGGCCGTTGACCGGTTATTTATTTCATTTCCCCCACCTCAAACAAACAACCAGAAAAATCAAAGGGGCTTCTTTTCCATTCCTCTCCATTCCCTTCTTGATTCCATTCCGTTTCCCCCCTTCGAACCAAACGCCCCCTTAGTATAAGAGTAAGTGTAGGGTTGTACTTTTAAGTTTGCTTGCCACTACTAATCAATGCATGCTCTTGTTATTGATTAAAAAGAATGAGTCAATACTATTCTGACTTGCCTCGATTTCAGTCTGCAAGAACTCGATTTGTAACTTTAATTTCAAAAGTTAATATTTAACTGAAACATAAAAATGAGATAGGTTGGTTTATAATTAATAGATACGTTTATAGTGGCAGACATTTATCATGAAGCGTTAAATTAGTTAAGTGTTATCAGCATGTGCATGCATTATGTAATTGCATGCATGCATTTTGAAACCCGGCCGCATAACATAACAAAAGCACGCAGGGGAGTTGTTGCGGCTGGTGATCATGAGGACGGAGAAAGTTTGGAATAGCATGTGAGAATCTGGGAATGATTGCTGATGTCTACAGTAGCAGTATTGGTTTTGAACAAAGCTTTCACCAGAGAAGCAAATGAGAGAATAAAGCAAATGAGGGGTCCAATAGACCAACCAAAAGGAAAAAACAAGCACGCATTGTCCTTCCAGACAAGCGTTTTGCGAGCTTAGATTTTTTGACAAGTGAACAGCTTCATTTCATTTGCAACCATTATTATCCTTTTTGTCTGTCTGCTACAAAAGTGAACAGTTGACAAATATTATACTATATTTGCTTGTGCGAAAAGAAGCAGGCTAGCTGCTCCCAATTTATTCTCAATAATGATGGCTTCACATTACTAACGTACTACTAATCAAAACAATCAAACTGAATCAAAAGAAATATGTGTACGTACAAATAGTATTAAAGGAGATCGAGTTGAAAAAAAAAAAAAAAGAGTATATTAGTATATACTACAAATTGGAATTGATTATAAATAAGTTACCAAATCCATGTTGGGTCCCTCCCAATATCTTCCCATAATCTCCAATTACAGGAGAATACCTCCTTTGAGTTTTTTAGGACTATATTATATTACAAACAAAAAAAAAAAAAAAAAACAATCATCCGAGTCACCCCCACCACCTCATCAACGTAACGTACGATTGCATTAGAAAAACAAAATGATGATGGAAACTCCTTAATTTCTTCTCAGATGGAGATATTAGGGTCTCTTCTATCCCCATTACACTAGCACAAGACTAGTACAAATACTACTACTACTCACTGCCTAAAAATACAAAAGTTCTGAGATCTCATCAAGTGTCTCAGATTTCATTTCAGTTCATCCCAATGCAATTAGGAATGAAAAGAATAAATTCCTAGTGAAAAAGCTAGTAAGTAGAATCTATAGTACTAGTATATCATACACTACTGTGGTCTGTGGTTGGGTAGGGTTGGACAAAAATCATTAGACCTAAGGAGAAAAATTCAAAAGGGGAAAAAAAACTCATCAATTTTCCACGCTAGTACGTACGTAGTTTCTCGCTTTACACTTAGCTAGGCAGCTATAGTGTGAATATATATATATAGTCTATGAAAACGACGGGAGATTGAGGAAAAATTAACTAACATCACCGAAACTAAAAAAGCACTCATGATAAAGGAAGTCCAGATTAACTAAGCTTAGTTAGTTTAACTTCATCAATTTATCAGCCGAGTCAAATCATGGTCAAATTAAGTAATTAATCAAACCACCCTTTGAAGCTTTGAGCAGCTACTAAGTGAAGGAGATGAGATATTATTAATGGAAGATGAGGAGGACCCATCAAAATTCTCCACTAGTGGTAAGCCTAGTCCTCTCTTCTTGTTGGTGTTGAAGGAATCTTGGTGCTTCAGCAGAGCAGTAGTACTCTTGTTGTGATTGATCAACGTAGATGAATTAGGAGAAGGCGTGGAGGGGGAATTAGGAGAAACTGGCAGAGAGGAATTATTAGAAGAGGATGGAATTGTGACCGGGGGATGTCGATTGTGTCCAATTGTGGTGGTGGGTGTTGCCACTGTGGTAATGGACCGGCTAGCATCAGGGTTTGCAAGAGTGGACCTGCCTCCATCACAGCCTGCAGTAGCTTTCCCTTAGCGGGGAGTGGTCTCTGCTTACCTAAAGTGGTGATAATTTGTTGTGGTACAGTTGATACGGAACTGTGGGTATGAGATTGAGCTGTGGAGGTTGGTCGGAGAGGGTGGTGCTGCTATCTTCGTTGTCGCTAGAGCTGCAATTGGCGTTATTGTTATCGACAATTGGAAGTAGTGGAGATAACTTAGGGGGCAGGGTTTTCTTGTCAGGAACAGAGGAGAAATTATTGTCAGCCTCAGGAGCTGCTGCCTTTTGCTGGTCTTGGTGTTGTTGAATCTGGTTGAGTTGGCGTTGAAGGGAGAGGTTATGAAGGAGGAGTTTCTGGGATTCATGATGAGCTTGATCTCGTTCCTTGACTGCAACCATTAATAGATCTCTAATGTTGGTTATCTCCTCTTCTTTTCTCGCAATTTCCTGTGCAGAGAGTATTGCCGCTTCTAAACCCATGGTTTGCACCAGGAAGCTTCGTAGTTCCACCATTCCTGCCACCTGATTTTGTTTTTTTTTTTAAGAAACCAAAATTAAGTATAAAATTGAAGAACTACACACAATGCTGGTCAGCTAATTTAATACTACTAGCTGCGCAATTGACTGCCTCGTGTGTGTGTGTGTGAGAGAGAGAGAGAGAGTTTGAGTGAGTATACATACCTCTTCTTCGTCGTAGTAGAACAAGCCATAAGGGCTACATTGCTCCATTATTAATTATGTTGGTTTGTTGCAGTTTGCTCAGTTGAGACCGACTAGAGAGCAGAGTGGGGAGAATTAAAGCTGGCTGCAGGGTTTTCTCTTTTGTTTCGTACTAGCTAGCTAACAGCTGTGTTCTGTCGTCTCTCTTGTCTGTCTGTGTTTGAGTGCTGACAACCCTGAGCGGTCCTTCACCACTTTGTTCTCCTTATAAAGATATCTCTGGTCATAAAAACTGTACTGTAGTACACTAGTGGTACCTCACCACACCACACCACACCACACCACTGTGTGTGTGACTCTCTGTGTTTTATAGTAGTAATTAAAATAACATAAAAGGACGCGGGATAAAGAGAGAAAGAAACAAACAAACAAAAACACTTTTGTTGAATAAACTTTACTTTTTCATTTTCTTGGTATTCATTTCATGGGATACGCTACTACTAGTCTAGCTTAATTACTCTCTCTCAGAATGCTGTATATTACTAGGCTTGGGAGAACCGTGAAACAGGAAGATCTAATTTATACTAAAAAAAAAAAAAAAGTAGTCATTAAAATTCTACTCATTACTGCCATAATTCGGGTTGCCATTAGTATTCTTTTTGTTCTTTATCTTTCTCTTGGGGATTCACAAAAACAGTCCAAAAGAGTTAGATGAATGCTTTAAGACCAAATATTGGAAACCAAACCCCACGATAGGATCTTCCTCCCTCAATTCAATGTCTATAATATATACTACTATATCCGTAGCTAGTAGTGTGAATGAAACCATAAAAAAGTGATGCTTTGCTAGCTAGCTTAGCCGCATCCGGCAATGCCGTTCTTGTGTTGTGTGTCCGTGCGTCTGCTCTGTGTATGTATGGAGATGTAACGCCCGCCGCTTAATTAGGGACACAAAAAAACTGCTGACCAAATGGGGACTACTACTTAAGTCAAGATTGGAGTATACTACTATTATATTTCACGTTTTTTTTACGCTTCCGTGTCTCCTACCATTTTGCAGTGGTATATTAAGCTATTAGAGTTAAAATAACGTTTAATTCATGTCATAAACCAATTCTTTTTTTTCAAAAATGTCCTGAATTATTGAGAATTCTGTAACTTTATATATTGATAATTGATAGACTAATACTCCCTTCATTTTGAATTCACCGTACTGTTTGTTTAGACATTTTTTTTATTTCAATATTAAGTATAAAAAATTAAATTATCTAATATATTATTTATCATGTGAGTAATCATATTTAAAACTTAAATGGCAGAGAGGGAGCACGTTACTTACCTACGTACGATTCTGAAACAAGTCGGTCCAAATGTAAAAAGGACAACATAGATATCGTATACACAATACTAGTATGCCGCTTTCTTGCTTGCTTTCACGCTACAATTCGGTGGTCAGTATCAAGAATCAATACAAGGATTCGCCCATGGCGGCATGTGCGTGCGTCACCGTCGAATCCGTATGAATGGACTACGACATTACATACTAATACTACTACTTATTACACATATTACCTCCGCACGACACGTTTTTCTATTTTAATATTAAACATATAAGATAAAATAATTTTATAAAATAAATTTCTACAACATATAGTTTTTCATATAAGCTTCATATTGTAAAACTTAGATTTGTAAAATTATGTTATCCTATATGTTAAATATTGAAGTCAAACTACATATCCAAATAGTAATACAACAATTAAAACGGAAATTAATTTAAAAAAAGGAAGAAAAAAAGGAGACAATAAAAGAAAAAAAGTCAACCGACGAAATGATATAATGTCTAATCATGTAACAGTAACAGGCTTTTCTCCCATTTCAAGCATGCCCCTCCTTTAGAGTAAGTAAGGTTTACCCCGCCGTTTCCTCTTATATTTATAGTACAAATTAAACGAGTAACCAACTACTCGATCTTCCTATCAAGTGCAAACTATTAACAGATGATGTTATTAATTAATTCTTTCAGGAGGAGTGTATCATTTTCCTTCATAAGAGTAAAGCAAAAGGAGGAGGTTGGTTTTGCCTTGATAGCATGCTATATCAGTATGATCTGTTTTTTTTTTTAAAAAAAAAAACAGAGTACATGATAATAATAACTGCGGTATATATATGTACGGATTTTCATTGACCAAGTTTTGACTATAGGGTAGGATCTCATGAAGTACTCCTTCAATGAACATCTAGATCGGTTTCAAAAGTTTGTTTTTTGGTTATTTTGGTCTGATTGTTTTGTGATTGTTTTATATATGACAGTATATTATCGGAGTAAAACGTAAGACCCACGTAGGACCACTCCCAAAACAGCATAAAAGGTGTATTCCGAACGCAGTCGGTGTTGCATTGTAAGGCGTTGCTGTCTGGTGGTATCAAGATCAATTTCGGAAGAGCTAGCTAGATAGCTTTCAATTGTTGGATATATGTAGATATGTAGGCTAACTCATGGTGGTCCGTCTACTATACTTTGACTCAATTTGTATAGATTTTTTTTTTTTAAAAAAAAAGCTACCATGATGGTGAAACAATAAAAGTGATGCAAACTCTTTTTATTCATTGGCTTAATAAGGGCCTGTTCGTTGGGTACGATTCGTTGTTTTCTGACGAATTGTGCAGATTAATCTCATTGTAAAGGTGGAGCGGAACGTGAAAATGGGTTCAGATTAATGCTATTTTGGACCTTTATCCAAACGCATGTTTTACCTGCGTTCAGAACTTAAAGCCACCTTTTGCCCAAATTGTATGACAAACTTTTACCTTTTTACCCTGGAAAAGTGACGGTCTTTTTAATCCCGTACCCTTTGACTGTTGTGCAACCGTGTATGCTCATCATCAAACCCTATCCCCCAATCTCTGTAATCGTATTCAATTCTACTAATGAATCAACATCCAAGTACTTTGATTTCCTGCATCACCATTGAAGTCGGGAGATGTAAGTTTAGATCCCGCCATGTAATTTGCCTCTACAAATTCTTTATACACTCTAGCAATTCTTTATACACTCAGGCCAACCTCTCAAGTTTAGTACACGAGCTTCGAGAGAGGATAACTGCTTCCTCATCTACCCCTTCCAACAACAGAACGATGTCGCATTGGAGGCTAGATTCCAAGCCGTTCTTCCTGGTCTCCTCCATACATATGTCATTCCGTCTTCTTCAGCCAACGAGAGAAAGGTGACCGCAGTACTGAAGCTTTTGAATCACACTGCTATGAACTTCCCCGGCGTCTTTTACCACGGTAAAAAGGACACTGTTTTTCCTTTGATTGGTCGAATTCTGTCGTTCTTCGCCGAGCCGGCTTTCCAGTAAGTGGGAATGTTCGCATATTTCTGTTTGCTATATCATGTTATAATATTTTTAAATGATTCTTTCCTTTTTCAATTTTGTCTGCTGGGTGAAGAAGTTAAGTATTCGTCAATCTGCAGTCTGCATTGTGTTGAGAGCTATTCACGGCTCTGCTCACAACAAACAGAAAATAATCTCCCCTAGCTCTGTATACTTGTACAGTTATTCTCAGGCTTCACATGGATACTTGGATCTCCGTCTCTGGATCCTATGTAAGCTAACAACAAAGAAAACATATATGACCAGATAAGAGGTATAATTCTCTATCAGCATTTCTTCATTTTTTTTCCTGTGGTTACCCTTACATGAAATTGGTTGTGTTTGCTGTATCTTCTTGTTGGAGTCGCACTATCTAACACTGTGGAATTTGACTGTGTTGATCAAGGTACATTCACCCATCTTGTACCCACCAGTTTCCTGATTTGTATCAACCATTGAGCAACAACAACTCTTACCTCATTCCCGTTTTCTTGTAGTTACGAGCTGAGCAGTTGACCTCTTCTCATTGTCCAGTAAGGGGTAGAGATGTCTTTTAATCCAAATATGATGCGTATCTGTATTCGTAGCCAACGAACGGATATTTTATACCTTTAGATTAATGCCCACATATACTGCGAATCGTTGTCCCATTAATGCCCACCTTTATTTTGGGTCTTTTTTTAAAGTCACCAGCGAACGGCACCTAAGTAGTACAAAGAATTCGCACCAACGCCAAGTAGATCAACACGTACGGCTCAGGGTGACTATTAATGAAAGCCAATACGAAACTATTTCTAGTATACACAACTATAAAAATCTCTAACTACCTTTCTCACGATGAAAATACTCTTCTCTTCCGATAGGTTCCCAAAAATCATTATCTAAAGTGTGAAGACACAAAGTTACATATATAGGCCCCGTTCGTTTTCGGGCTGACCAAATAAGACTGGATAATTATGACATTAACAGCCAAGTGAATATATTTCCCAGCATATACACCCGTTTGTTTTCAAGCTGATATATTACATCTCTCATTCAAACCAAAAGACAACTATACCCCTTGCTTTGCACTTTCCCAATTATAACTGTCTCACTTTTCTCACTACGCAGAGATTCACTTCTTGGCATATCAAACTTCATCCTCTTCCTCCAATTACCTTGCGAGCTCCACCTGATCTCCTCTTCATTATTCTTCTCTTCAAGTCTTCCTGTTTGCGTCTTCCTACCCGTTTTTGTTTTGCTACATATTATTGTGTCATGTCTTGCTCTACCCTCAACCTTGGTACTATCAAATTCATGTTCCAAAGCTCATAAATTGAAGAAGACTGCCAGCGACATTTTGATGGTTATTCTAGCCTCAGCTGGAAAAAGTGAAGTTCACAGGGGTAGATTGGAGAATATTGAAAATAACAAGCTGGATTATAGTACACTTTATGCCAAACGCAGGGTTACTGGCGTTTCCCTATCAGCCCTGGAAAAAGTGAAGTTCACAGGGGTAGATTGGAGAATATTGAAAATAACAAGCTGGGTTGTAGTACACTTTATGCCAAACGCAGGGTTACTGGCATTTCCCTAACCCCTGGGTGTGAGATTAATCTCAAGAAAATCTCCCATCAAAGATGAAACATGATGGACATTAATCTCTCATTCATCTTCATTTGAGCTTTCATGTCGTTACCGAACGCACCCATAGTGGTAGAATGCACTCACATTTGATATATCCTTTATTGAAGAAATCCTCACCGTTCTTGAATTTCCTCCCCAGTTTTCATCTCACATCTTTATCATGGAGAAATATATTAATTTATCTTATTTCGAAGTTTATTTAATTAACTTAGGACACGATCTAAGTGGACTTTGGCACTCTGCAGAGGAAGGAACCCATAATGTACAGCCATATCCTGGTGATTGTCCGGCTTAGCCCACCGGCTAACAGTCCGGCTGAGATCCCACCCATACACTTCATAGAGTCAAAAATCTCGCCTGACACAATTGTCTCTCGTCCAGCTTGTTTACCCAGTCATCCACCCACAAACGGCTAAACTTATGAAAATTTTCTATAAAAAGAGGTGAGTTGGGCAGAATAAAAGGGAATCGACGACCTATTTCTACAGGCTTCTCATTCACCGAGCACTCACGCATACCCTAGTTATAGCACTCAGTAAAGGAATCCATCACCACCTTCAACTTCTAGCCTGAGAAAGACCAGATTTAGATAACGAAGCACGCTTGGGAGCTATCTTAATCTCTATGAACTCTTTATTGATTTCATTTGTTATTTTTGTAACATGTCTGACTAAGTAGGAATTACTTTGAGGGATTATTTTTGAAATCTGGATATGATATAGTTTAGGTTTTTGCAGTTCAAATTGGATAAACTTTTTTTATTGTTTTTAGATTAAAGTTATTCTTTGCGCTCCTCAATTAATTTCATTAGTTATTTGAATTGCTTTGTGAATCTTGTTTCAAACATATTAGTGAATAATAAAAAGGTGAATTTGATATGAGAATATGTGGAAATTCAAATTGGATAGATTCGCACAGTAAATAAATTTTTTGCACATTATCCATCAAATTTCTTCCGCTACTCTAGTTAATTTAATCTATTTTTATTCTGTGACTTAGAACTTGACAATTTTGTCTTTTCGTTGAAGGACATAATTGTAATTGCCTTTGTTTTCTCTTATCCTTCGTTCTGAAACCCCATTTCATTTTCGCTCTCATCCTCCTTCTAGCCCAAACCAATACAACAATACTTGTTCCCTCAGATGCAAGGAAGTATAGTTGGTGGGTTTGTTCAGGATTAATTATGTCTGACCTTCGTTTGCCTGGTAGAACTTCAAACTGTGTATATTTTTCTGGTTTCAGATTCCGGTTGCATCTGCAAATAAGTGGGTGGTATCATTTGGATGGATTTTTTGTACCTCGTCTACGGCTACCTCAGAGTTGCATGTATCTGTGAAAGAATCTGATGTTTTTGTTTCGATGGGACATCAAGAAGGTCAGAGTCGGATAGGATCGATGCCAAGGGAGTGAGGGGTGGAGACTTGAACACGGTCATCGAAGGTATGTGTGACGAGGGCAGTGTGGAGACATTCCATGGCTGGGAAGAGGGAGAAGATGAGCATGGATTTCCCGCTTAAGAAGACCTCATTGCTAATGAAGATGCAGGTGATGTTGGTGCCGGCGCTGAGGGATGGGCGAGGATGGTAGAGATGAAGCTGTTGGCGGTGATGACGGAAGTGAGGGAGATGATTTGGGAGTCGGGGATGGTGATTGTGAGGGATATTCCGTGTGAGCGAAGGTGGCGAGGGTTTCTGGGTCGGGGTCGAAGAGACGAACGTTGGTGAAGATTGTGGAGGAGGCGAGGAAGCTTGCAATTGAGGTTGGGGGTGGCAGGTTGCAGCCGAGTTTGCCATAGTTGATACTCATTGCTCCTTAAATTGTTACATATGATTGTTTGTAAACAATAAGTTATAATTGATAACAAAAAAAAGTTATCTGACCACTTGACTCTATAAGTTCAGTAAACCACTTTCCGTTCTAATTTGTAAATTAAACTATAGTATCTGTATGATCCTAAATCTATAAATTTAAACTCAAATCCTTAAATTTTGATAACTGATTCTAGTACCTCCCAATATTACAAAGTTGTGATTTTTTTCTATTTGATTAGGTATGCTCATATAAATTCCGAAATTAATGAAACTAACTGATAATTCACTTTTATAACAATGCTGATTCATTCGATGTAAACATAAGATTCACTTTTGCACTAACACATCACAATGTATATGAAAGTTTATAACGAAACTAAAATTTATAGCAGAAAATAATTACATGTATAATACTGCCCAAAATTCATTTGAGGTACACATAAGATTCACTTTACACTAACACACCACCTTGTATAGGAAACTTTAGTAATCTAAAATTGAATTTTATAAAAGAAAACTTCAGTGTCTAAAGTTGTAGTCAATCTTCAAAAATCGTAAACAGATATCTTGATTAGATAAAGGATTTCATATTACATTGATATTTGAACTAGGTCGACCTCATAATGAAACAACTAAAAGACAACAACTAAACAAAGTCAAACCAGTCATCAAGGGAGACATGAACCAAAATCCAATCAACACAATGCGTTAATCCCCCAAAGAGAGTTGGCGTTTGAAGTTGAAAGTGAGAACTATGATGCCTAAGCATCATCAAGAAGAACATCCCAAAAGTGATCATAAGATTTTGAGAATATGGTGACAAACTAGTGACCATAACCACAAAACAACCAAAAACAACCCAAAGAAAATCCAACATAAGAAGCTAGAGATATTAGTGGTGACACGAGATCAAACAAACTAGTTGCATTAAGTGTTTCCCTCATCATGCAACTAGTCAGAACAAATTAACATTTTGGCAATTCTGGTCCATGCCCATCGACATACCCTTGCCTATGTTTCCACTCGAATTGGGGTTATCCTGACATCCACCCAAACCCTGTGGTGGACCGAGGTATTGACCTGTGGGGGCACGTGCCCCCACTGGTTTTTGGAAAAATACAAGTATATATGTGTCTATATATAGCAAAAATAAATAATAAATGTTAATAGATAACTAAATAGTATAACTGAAATATGATGTTTTGACATTCAAAATAGTGCATGTTCAAAATGTGGGTTGATGTTATCAGTTACTACAACTACAGTTGAAAGAGCATCCCCACTCATAAAATATATTAGAATGGGAGATGTACTGGTTGGTGATAATCTAAACACTTATGTAGAATCAAATATATTATTAGCCCATTAACAATAATATTATTATGTATCATTTTTAAATGATAGAAGACCCGTATAAAATAATTGTAATATAAATATTAAATATTGTTTTTCAATTTAATTTTTAATATTTTGTTTGACAGATTGTTATTTGATAAAAAGTGCCCCCACTAGAGGCGGATGGGGCTCCAATCCCTCGAAATTTTTGAAAATTAGTTCATTGACCTTATAAAATTTTGAAAAATACAAAATAACATAATATTGTAAAGTGTGATAGTGTCAAAAAAAATTTTACACCCATAAATAAAATTTTTGGGTCCACAACTGGCCCCCACAGATTTTAAAGTCTAGGTCCGCCACTGCCCAAACCCACACATTGTCGCCCACTTCCTTGCCTCCTTTCCTTTGGTAGATGCAAGTCGCATAGTTTTGATCTCGATGCCTCAAGTAAAACCTCACTGAATTTGCATTTCTTCGAATTGGAGGAGAGATCACCCATATTGATGTTTGAAAGAGCTTAATTGATGAATCTCACAACCTTGAACAAGTCCTTTGCTATGTGGCCATGTAACTGCTGAAACACCCTATTTCTATGGTCTCTCCCAAGTAGCAGCCTGTGGGTGTATCTCCCTAGTGTTGCTACTTTCCATCTAGATTTTTGAACTAAGCCACATACCATATGACCTATGGATGTTTTGATTTGGTGGCACATGTGGACATGCGTCCGAGGAGTGAATAAACATTCGTATGCAGAGCACAATACAAGAAAAATATGTTTTAGCTACCGATGAATTGCTACTACTCATATATTGGTATCTAAATTGGAAAATTGCTACTTATTTTTAAAGTTATTAACAAAGTGGTTGTTTTTGTGTACCACAATGACAATGGTAGCTAAACTTTTAGCCAATAGCGAAATGTCTACCGCCTTATAAGATTACTACCATCAATAGTAGTTACTTTATTTAGTAAAAGTAATTTTGCTACCAATATTGGTAGCTAAATTAATGAATTGCTACTACTTGGTTGATGCTAATTGAATCATGGTAGCTATTATGCTACTATTTGAGCAACGGTAGCACAAAGATTTTAATCAATAGTTAACTAGCTACTATCTTAAGTTGCTACGACCATATAGATAAGAGAAATTATGAAATTCCTACTAACACAATTACGGTTGCTATTGCGCTACTATTTTGGCTATGATAGCAAATATTTTTAACAAGTAGCTAAATTGTTACTATCTTAAGTTTCAAATTTGCTACCGACTAATAATGCTGATGAAATTTTAGTTGATATTGTGCTAGAATATAAGAAATGATAACTAATATTTGTAAGCGTAAATGCAATTATTATTGTCTTATAACTTAAGCGTGCGATTACTACATAATTCAAAATACTAATCTATATTGTTGCTGTCATAGTGGATATATTATATTCTTATATAAATATTTTATTTTTTTATAGTTTTTTTCAATATTTTACTTCTTACCTTTTAGCTATTGAAATTTTATAAATAACTTTAGATTAAAAAAATTCTAATTCGTGAAAGTTAATTAAAACTACCGCTACAATAATTTATTAATAATATAAGATATATGTAACATAATATATTATTGATACTTATAATATTTTTAAATTTTCAAAGTATCACACATATTAATAAATTATAAAATAGAGTACATGTAATAATAATTTAAACTAGTACATATGTGGGTTAAAATTTACAAAAGTAATATATTTGTCAAAATAATTTTAAATTAGAAAATGATATATATGTATACAAATTTTAAATTTTGTGAAATTTTTATACATTTTACTATAGAATTATTTTAATTTACAAAAACCACATAAATTAATAAAATATAAAAATACAATAAATAATAACAATTTAAATTAGTTGACATGTTGGTTAAAATTTGCAAAATAAATAAAAACTCTATATAAAATTTATAAATGTTTAAAGTTGTGTAAATGGTATATATTGTTTACTTTTTAATTTTATTCAATTTTAAGGCAGCATATACTTTTATTTTTATTACTTTGATAGTACAAAATTAATGTTGTAGTATTTTGTAATTAAAATATCAATGTAGCTTAGTTAGACCTACATCTATTTATTAATTTTTAAATATCCATTGTTCATATCTTGGCAAAAAACTTCATTTATATTTAGAGTATCAAACATTCAATATATACATGTAGTATGTATATATGTTGTGAATAACTATCATGGCTCAGTGGGTAAGGTAATATTTATCCAGCTCACATGTGGCAAGATCAATTCAGTCCGTTCTATTTTGTAAAATCATGTTGGGCAAATTGTAAATTCTTTGGTAATTTTTAGGTTGGATCAAGGGAGTGTTTGTGCCCTTGCATGAAACGGTAAGAACCCGGATCTTCCTCATGACCATCATGATGAAGCATAAGAGAGGAATAGAGAGCAACCCATAGCATTGTAAAAAATGAGCAATCCACAGTTACTCTTCAAAACTTTATTGCTCATATGGGGGAGAAATATTTAGTAAAAAGTGAGAATCACTTTTAGTGACCATGAACTTAAAATAAAGAAGTGCATTTAATATTTATGATTTTCCCTGAATAACATCTATAATTCCTTAGTATCTCGGGTTCTCATCCTCTCTTCATATGTTTGACATAACTAAATTCATCTTTGAAAAAAAATTGCAAATCTAAATAACAAAAGGGAAAAGTGGAATGTACTATTTGTTAAATTTCAAGACATAGATCGATGAGGGTGATAATGCAAGTCAACTTGATATATATAATAGATAAGTATTAATTATATAAGTGGGTGTGGCAAGTTGGAGTCATATAGTAAGTTAAGGTGCGTGACTTAGGTTGTACCTTATAATGGGAACAATATCTAATTTGAGAAAAATGATCATGTCTTAGAACACAAGGTATTGTCATGCGGTCGAATTTTTGTGTTGTATGTAATCAAGTACTGTGAATTGTCAAAACGATTCACATTGGATTAGTCAAAGCACGGGATTTTTTTTTTTTTTTTTTGTGATACACACAATTAAAGTCAAAGTTAAGTGCTAGATAGGGAATTATTACATGGGATCTGGTGAATGCTATGTTTGAAGACATTCATACTTTATATGGAACAAATCAACACAACTGCTGATAGATACAGGAAGAGTTCCAGTTTTCGACCGGTGGTCTATTTTATATATATATAGTGGTTATCGGGAGCCATCATTGTTAGTGTGTGCCGGTGTATAATTTTGGTTAATCCATGCGTAACTTGAATGTCTGCAAACTTGGATAAGAAAATGGAGATTAAAGGATTCAAACTCGGAACTAACTGTTCCACTACTTATCTCTTCATCAACTCGGATGTCAGCTGGTATACTGGTTTCGACGACATTGATGTTATACTTATATATGGTTTGAATTTGATATATGTTATATGATCAAATTAATCAAAACCAGCCTTTATCTGAACTGAACATCCCCGTCAATAATGTCTTTTCACACCATATAATTTCAAACCCGTATTGAATATTGAATATTGATGTCCTCCTTATTATTACCCTTTTCGCTAAGATAATTTGAGTGTCCAGAATTTGCAAAATTCAAGGGTTCTCTCGCCAGCTAATCATAATGTCCACATGCATCAAGTAAGATTCCATCCTCTTATAAGTAAAAAGGTAGCTAGGCGTGATCCAATTAAAATTGCCGACTGTGGGATTAGTTACCATCAACCAAAACAAGTCGACCTCACTCATACAGAACCTGCAGGTCCCACTCACTCCAACGCGCTTCTTTTACAAGCACACATTTTCAATCAATTTGCTACTCCCTCCTTCCGGAATTGACCGTTCTGTTTACTATTTGGATATGTCGTTTGACTTCAATTTTTAACATATAAGATAAAATAATTTTAAAAATTTAAGTTTTGTAGATGATTCCTTACATGATAAACTATATATTATAAACTTTGGTTTTATAAAATTATTTTATCTTATATGTTTAATATTGAAGTAGAAAAACGTGTCATAAAACAACAGGACGGTCAATTCAGGACGGAGGGAGTACTATATAAAACAATTTCGGCGCGATTATGAATCTTAACGACATAAATAGGAAAAAGAGGAAGAACATCAATGATTGAAGAGAGCAACAACCGCTTCGCATGAGTCCCGACCGACGATCGATGGAGTAATGTGGACAAAGCGATGAGGTTTCTTTGGAGGGCCCGATTAGGTACCATCAGTGTCGCTGCCAGTGCCAATGGCGGAATATCGCTCCTCTGTTCTGGTTTTGGCCAAGACTGTTGGGTGATTGTTGATAGTATAATGAGTCACCAGTGATTGTCCGTTATAAATTATTATTATTATTATTATTATTATTATTATTATTATTATTATTATTATTATTATTATCGTGTACAAAAATTAGAAGATTATTTGATTTTTTAGTGTAATCAGAGGCGGATCCAACGCAAATTCTAGTACGGCTGGTCTGTGCACAATACCGTGCAGACTGTCGATTTGGCATTTCCAACATATTACAGCTTTGTCCATTTGGCAGTCCAGTCAGCTGTTGACTGGACACTTTTGCTGACTAGATTACCTTTTTACTATATTAACTTTAATTAGTTGTAACTTTTAATATATAAGTCCAAAATAAAAAAAAAATTATATCATTGTTCACCTAAATTCGAGCTCTTCAAAACAAGACCAGTCATGGATATGTTTTGACAACTTTAAAAAAAAATTATTTTTACATGTTATAATGATACACTAACATGATAATATGATTCATTAATTTTGATATTATGATTCATAAAAATTGATATTATGATTTACTAACTAATAAGCGGTAAATTAGATAACACACTTTGGAACCGATAAAAAATTATTATTATTTTGTATTGTATTATTATTGTATGGTGTATTTTAAACCTTATATGGTGAATCATGTATTTTCCGTACATACCAAATTTGTTTTGTGTTGTATTATTGTTTAATTTTTTATTTTTATATATTTACATTTATACACTAAAATGATGATATGATTCATTAACTTTGATATTATGATTCATTAACTAATAAGTGGTGAGTTAGATAACAAATTTCGGAACCGATAAAAAAATATTATTGTTTTGTAGTGTAGTATTATTATTGTATGGTGCAATTTAAATCTTATATGTTCATACATACCAAATATTGTTTTGTATTGCATTATTGTTTAAATTGTTTTAGTTTTATATGTTTGTGATGATACACTAAAATGAAGATATGATTCATTAATTTTGATATTATGATTCATTAAAACTGATATTATGATTCATTAACTAACAAGTAGTGAATTAGATAACAAACTTGAAACTAATAATGGATCATTATTGTAACATATTATTATTATTGTTGTTTTGTGGTGTATTATTATTTATATGATGTATTTTAAATCTTATATAGTGAATCATATATTTTTTTAACATACCGATTTCAAAACAGATAATGAATCATTATTGTTTTGTAGTGTATTATTATTGTTGTATGGTGTATTTTAAACTGTATCTGGTGAATCAAGTATGGTCGATATTGAATAGATATATACATATAAAAAATAAAATTTTAAAGTTGTCAAAACATATCCATGTCTGTCTTGTTTGAAGAGCTTGAATTTAGATGAAAAATGATATAATTTTTTTTTTTTGGACTTATATTTTAAAAGTTATAACCAATTGAAATTAATATAGTAAAAAGGCAGCCCAGTCAGCAAAACAGTCCAGTCTGACTGCTGCCACATTGCGTAAGCCGCGCATAGTCCCGGTACGGACGCGCTGCATGATCGACATTCCAAAGGGGGGGGGGGTCGGGGGCACCGGCCCCCCGAGACTTTTGAAAATTTGTCAAATATTCTTATAAATTTTTGAAAAAGTACAAAATGACATAATATTTTAAAGAGTGACAGTGTCAAAAAAAATTTGCCCCCGAGACAAAGCTCCTGGATCCGCCACTGAGTGTAATAATCTCTATTGTTTCAAGTATGTACGTATATCTTAGAGTTTCGTCCATGTTTCTTATTGTTCACTTTACTAACTCTATCTTATTTTTCTACTTGCAATACAAAAGTAAATAAACCTATTGTAGATTTAATAACTCACCCCTTGAAGTAACTCTCAGAATTATTCTATGAAGATGTTGTCACACCTGAGTTTATCTTTGGCAGAGGTAATTTGATCAGGTCCTTTTTTAACCAATTAACTAATATTTTATTAATAATTTTGTAGATGGTGTTAAAAGGAAATATAACTGAAAAATACACTGATCGATTCATTTTCTGATTAATGGTGGATTTAATTTTTATTAAAGATCCTACCATTGAATATAAATGGCATAAAGTCCTCCATGAGACGTACACTCTAGAGCATATTCAACCTCATTAGTACCAATGAGTTAGGCTAGTCAGAGCAAACATGTTGGTTTCTATCTACTGTAGCATAAATATGTTACTATCTCTAACTAGGCAGTGTACCTTTCGTTTTACGGGTATAGTGAATAAGTGGTTGTCGATCTCAGAAACCTCGTTCAATTAACTGACAAATTCTAAACCTAACTTATCTAAGAAAACAAGAAATGTCACGTTGAGGTTTAACTTAATTAATCTAATTGAAACTAAATTAATGAGGGTAATAAAGCAAATTAACAAACAAGTAAACCAAAATTAAGTAAGAATTAAAGATGATAAATGTGATAATAAAAGGCGCACCCCGGGTTGTTCTGCTAACCTATTTCTTCAAATCCTATTAAATAACAATTCCACTAACATTGCAATAAACTCAGGAACTTTATATAATTCACCGAATGGATCATGTACTATGAATTCTAATTGGCTGGAAGAACTAGCGACAGACTAATGCTCTAATCGGAAAACAAACCAATTGCTTGAAGAACAGTTCCTATTAGAGACCGATTAACCTATAGGCAAATCATACTTCTAGTCGTTAATATGGTTTACCTTCATATGTCTTGTTAACTAATCTCAACACCGCATTTTGATTAGAAAACTACAAATATTACTTTGATAATTAGCTAGAGAATAAACGCGCACGAAGAACATGCATGAATTAAACTATTGCATTAATAAAAAGTAGTGAAATTATTACATGACAGAAGTTCTACAAAATAGGTTCGCTTCCTCAATCGGGGGAACTAAGAAGACTACTCATAGTGTTACAGAATCCCACATCAGCCGTATGGGAGGCTGGTGTGTGGTTCATATAGGACTATGGGCTCTCCATCCCTTGAGCTAGCTTTTGGGATGGCTCTCCCATGGTCCTGTAACAGTGGTATCAGAGCCGGACCCTGAGAGCTCCACGTCACCGGAAGGGGCGACCTGGAAAGGAGCGACCTGGGAAGGAGCGACCCGGGAAAGGGCTACCTAGGAAACGGCCGGAGATGCCGCCTAGAGTGAATGCCACCCGGAGTGGCACCCAGAGTAGGCAGCCAGAGTGGGCCAACGTGGGCGTTGGTGCTCGAAGGGGAAGGACTGTTACAGAATCCCACATCAGCCGTATGGGAGGCTGGTGTGTGGTTCATATAGGACTATGGGCTCTCCATCCCTTGAGCTAGCTTTTGGGATGACTCTCCCATGATCCTGTAACACATAGATTCAGGAACAAAGTTAACAACGTAAGAAAATATCGAATAGATTAAAGATAGGGAAAGAAGAAACTCCAGTTTTGGCAGGAACTTCGATCCGAATCCTGGCCTGTTCTCCGTTTCTACGTTGGTTGCTCTTGATCTGAGGATGATGAATGTGGTGTATGGTGGTGACGGTGAGTTGATGATTCTAGTGTGGAGTATTCGGTGATGGTGTGCAGATGATTGATGGTGGTCTGATGAATCGCTCTAGAAAATTGTATGAAGA
This sequence comes from Limonium bicolor, assembly GCA_023374045.1. Classification (NCBI taxonomy): domain Eukaryota; kingdom Viridiplantae; phylum Streptophyta; class Magnoliopsida; order Caryophyllales; family Plumbaginaceae; genus Limonium; species Limonium bicolor. The sequence continues at coordinate 42,817 of JAIOTZ010000760.1, forward strand.
TTGGTCCAGGTCGTGAGCTACTCTCGGCGGCTAGGGCGTGGCACTTCTCCTCTCCTGGCATCTGATTTTTATCTATGTTTCTTTCTATCTTTTCTTCAACGCAGGGCTTTAGGAGCCGACCTTCAGTTCGCTTCTGGACATGCATGCGTCCGGGCTTGTAGGTCCGGACGTCTCTGTTCGTATTGCGTGATATTTTTCATCCTGAGGCATCCGGTAGGGGTGTTCATTCTCAAAAACCGAAATAACCGAAATTCAATTCAATAACCGAATTAACCGAAAACTGAATTAACCGGAAACCGGATTAACTGAAACCCGAATTTTTTTCCCATTTAATAATCGAAAACCAAATTAGTTACGGATTTTTAAAAGAAAATTTACAATTTAAATTAATATTTTTATTTTTAAATTTTATTAAAAAATATTTTGGTTATTTGGGTAACTAAAATATTCTCTTCAATAATCGAAAACTGAACCGAAATAAAATTCGGTTAATTGAAAACCGAAATTATAAAAAACGAATAAAAAACCGAAAAAATTCGATTTTCGGTTATAACCGAAATAACCGAATCGTTTGGACAACCCTAGCATTCGGTATGCGTCCAAACTTGTATGTCCGGACGCGTCTATGCTGTCCACCCCAACTCGTCCGGACTTATGTCCGGACGGAATTATAATTCATTTCGCAAGTAATCCTCAGCATATGTCCGGACATCAGCTCTAAAAGTCTTGGCACTTGTCCGGCCTTTCAAGTTCGGACGTAAGGTCGGACATAACTTCAGCGGGGCCGAGATTCTTTGTTTTAGCTCCGTTTTACTCCTCGTTTGTTGCAATGGAATCTTCATGAGAAAATCTATTCATTTCCTAGAATTTTTCATGCATTAGACACATAAAATGTATCAGTTCACATCAAAACATAAATCTAAGAAAAGTCATATGATAAGTAAGAAATATGGCATGAACTTTGGCAGGAACTTTGATCCGGATCCCGGCCCCGTTCTAAAGACGGGGAAAGAAGAAACTCTAGTTTTGGCAGAAGTTTTGATCCAGATCCCGGCCCCTTTCTCTGTTTCTACGTTGGTTGGTTGCTCTTGATTTGAGGATGATGAATGTGGTGTATGGTGGTGACAATGATTTGATGATTCTGGTGTGGAGTATTCGGTGATGGTGTGTAGATGGTTGATGGTGGTATGATGAATTGCTCCAGAAAATTGTATGAAGATTGGTCCAGGTTGTGAGCTACTCTCGGCGGCTAGGGCGTGGTTCTTCTCCTTGCCTGGCGTCTAATTTTTATGTTTGTTTCTTTCTATCTTTTCTTCAACGTAGCGCTTGAGAAGCCGACCTTATGTCCGTGTCTGGACATGCGTCCGGGCTTGTAGGTCTGGACGTCTCTGTTGGCACCGCGTGATATATCTCCTCCTGAGGTGTTCGGTATGTTATTCAACCCAGGGCGGCATTGTAATTCGTTACGCAAGTAATCCTTGGCAGAACATCAGCTTTGGAAGTCTCGGCACTAGTCCGGCTTTGCAAGTTCAGACATAACTTCAGCGGGCCTAGATTCTTCGTTTTAGCTCTGTTTTGCTCCCTGTTTGTTGTGTTGGAATCCTCATGAGAAAATCTATGCATTTTCTAGACCTTTACTTACATTAGACATATAAATTGTATTAGTTCACATCAAAACATATGTAAGTGATAAATATGGCATGAATTATTGCGAATAT
>JAIOTZ010000761.1:0-44513 GCA_023374045.1 Limonium bicolor
ATAATAAGTACACTAAACTTTTCAAAATTTATATTTTAGCCACATAACTTTAAAACTTGTCATTTAAGTACTTGTAGCTATTTTTAATACACCCAAAATTTATAATATAAGTTAATATACTTATATATTTCGAAAATCACCCAAATAGTACATATCCTTCTCGGCCTTTATTTATTTTACCATATAGTTTCTAAAACTTGATTTAAACCTTATAATAAATACATATAAATGTATATAAGCCATATAACCTTTCTAAAAATTATGTTAATGACTTAGAATGATTATAAACTAAAAATAGAACAAATAATTCTTAGATAATTCGGTTTGATAATATGTGTGTCCTATTTATGGGGGTTGCTATTCGCAGTACAAAATTACTAATCACCGCAGTACAAAATTTTTTTAATTCATATTGACGTTGTACACATGTAATGATGTGTCGCTGTGTTTTTTTTTTCAAAAAATGATATCGGAAAGTAAATTTACCGAAGTAGTTTGTAGTTGATTAGTAGCGAATTTTACTAGTTACTTTTTTGTTGGAATCAATACAGGAACCTTTTTTTGTAAAAAAAAGTGTTGGATTACATTTTTATGTGTTTATATTACATTTTTATGTGTTTATATTATTAATTTGACTTAAAATTAATTTGTACTGCGAATAGCAAATACTTTACTATTCGCAGTACAAATTTTTTTTTTCACCAAACTTAGTTGAATAAGTTTGAATGTTACGGGGAGACACTTTTTTTTGAAATAATGATGTTTGAATAACCAAATTTAAGTGAATATGAGTAAAACAACAACTAAGTTAAAGAGAAACTAAGTTAAACAACTAATTTATTGATAAACTAAGTTACAACAACTAAGTTAAAGAAAGACTAAGTTACAACAACTAAGTTAAAGAAAAACTAAGGTACAACGTTGATCCAACTATCTAACCTAGATTGTAATTGATGAATCCAAGGTCCGACAGTGTTTGGATCTCTATAAGCGAACCACTGCGGATAGACAGGGGGGAGTGGGGAGTCTTGAACCATGCCGAACCTTATGAAATGACCCTCGGGGCAAATTCCTATGTGGATCTCTCCTCTTGGGCTATCACGATCGGTATAATTATCGATGGGAAGGTATGTGGCACTTGCCGCACCCCCATAGACAGTAGAGTAGAAAACTACTATCGAAGTGTACCTTGTCGCAATCACCAACCCCATTTCCGTGTGCATCCATTTATGTTGAGGTGCTGGCTCTCCTGAATTCCAATGAAGCGCTCTTAACATGGCGTTGTACGGTCCTTCGTTAAAAATGGCCTTGTATAGTCCATTCGCCGGTGCTTGATTCTTCATGTGATTGAACAATGCTACACGGACATCTTTCCACCTCTCTTCGTCTGAATATAGGTAGTCAGCAATGACCCTGAAACCACATTCCCATCTCCACGAACATCAATATACCCAGTCATATATTGATATAGGTTGGGGTTGAAATTCTGGTAGTATGGGAAGTCGGCAAGGGGCTTGAATCGACTCGGATTTGATGATCCTCTATTACGTGATCTTCTATTTGATGGCGCTCCTTGTGACTGGCCTGCCCTTGGTCGGTTACGTTCCCAAGACGAAGGTTCACGTCGGTTTGGTCTTGAGGGCCCGGTAGGTCTGCCAATCCCAACCTGTTCCAATGGCTCTCCTAATTGGCACACCATATCTGGGTGAAGGAAGTTTTGGAGTTGACTGTAACATCTCGCAATCAGAGTAGGATCATCTGACTGTGCTACCTCAGAAGCTATGTGTCGCCATCTATTTTGTTCTTCCTCCATGTAGGATACCATATCAATCGTCGATTCATGCTTCTCCCAGCTTAGGGTATACCAGAAACGATGTATATCCCTCTTTGAGCATAGTATACCACTATCCAGCATGTAGTTTAATTTACAAGCGCATGGTAATCCATGAGAGGTTACCTTGTCACATCCACAGATTGAGCTGTCCATTTGCACATAATTCGTCCTTCCAAGCTCCTTGACTAGCTCATCTAAGCAAAGGGTACTAACCTTCCCGATCAGGTCAGCGATTGGAACCCTCATGTGCTCTCTTCTGTGTTTTGTCCTGGCTGCCTCAAAATCCTTTTTTAACTCCCGGATGCTTGTATTCACATGATCGTGAATCTTTGGAAAGATTACATCCAAAGTGTGTCTAGCACTCCTTAATCTCGCCTTTAGAGAAGAATGTGCGGCCTCCACCCTATCAAATGTTTAAGTAAGTTTTATAGATCTATAACAATCACTGTATTATCTTAAACATTACAAGATTAACAATTTTACCTATTTGTCGTTGTGTTGCCGAAGTGCAACACATTCTTGGCCCAAGCCTCCACAAATTTTTCCTTGTATTTCTCCCAGACTGATGCAACATACGTAATGAAACGTGGGTAGCTTCGGTATGTCTCCTTGAAATATGCGTACCTCTCATTGTAGTCCTGCTCTGTGCTCGAGTAGACAACCGAAGTCCACATTCGGACTGCAGCCGCCGCCCTTCCTCTATCACCCATATAAGTCTCGGCTTTCCCCTGAACGTTCCTACTTATGTGCCACCGACATAGTAGATGATGAGATTCAGGAAATACCTCATCTAAGGCATTCATCAGGGCCAGACATCTGTCGGTGATAAATGTAGAGGTTGTAGTCCGCCCGAGGAGGTCCCTTAATTGTTGAAGTGCCCACACATACATGTCTGTTGCTTCTGATACAAGGAAGGCGAAGGCAATGCTGAAGTTTTTGCCTATACTCGTCATCCCAATGAACTGAACCAAAGGCATTTTTGCTATGTTTGTTTTATAGGTAGCATCAATGCCTATGACATACGGGAACGCATGGAGCAGTAATCTAGATGTAGGGTGTGCAAAGAAGATGGACCCAAGTCGTGTTTGATCATCTAAATTGTGAAATATAATCATGTTATCTATCAAATTAAGATGAAACCTAAATGATTGAAGTTATTTGAGACATACTGAGTTGACTTACTTGGATCTGTAGTGTAATCGTAGTAGTAGTTGTTTTTGTCTAGGTCACTCAGCAGAGTCTGCACCATAGATCGACCATCTCTATTTACTAGTTTTGTTTTTTGTATCCGGTTGTATATGTCTTTCCTTGTTGCTGACGTTTCTGGGTTGATTGTTGTGAGCTCGGAATAAATTGCACAGGGGGGCACACCGACTCTGGTTCTCTGGTCGATCATAATCTCCTCCGCCTCAGTCAGGCGTTTTCCCACAAAATGCCCTCTGCCCACTCTGCGAGATCATGGTTATGCCATCCGTTACCCACTTGCAAGAAACACCCGTAGCTTGTGTAATACCCCTTAATTTTAAAAGGGCAACCACATTTCTTTGAACCCGATGATCTGCGCCGGTTGATGACACCAGGTCGTGATGTCCTTCGTGGTTTCCAATACCTCTCGCATGTTATGTGGAAATCTTGGGCCCGAGAACTTTGAATTATGGTGTAGATATGGTTGGGATGGCCAACACTATCTACCCAAGCTTTCGCTTCTTCTTTACCCCTAAAGGCCTGGTTTGTTTGAAATAAGTAACCTGTGTCCACCACCGGAGCTCGATTATACATCTCTTGCATGTAGTCATCCATCTGTGCATAATGATCCGGAACGCCTTCATCAAATTCATCCCAATCTGAATCAGTGGTTGAGTCACTATCCTGCAATAAGGGTCGAGAGAATGTTAGATGAATATTGAAATATGAAATGTTAGTGCGAATATGATTAACAAAGACAATAAACTAAATACTTACTGGGCTTGATATTGGAACATACTCATGATCGGAATCTGAAGATTGACTCATGTTTAGAGAGAGAGCTTGCACAGTTTAACGAAATAAGTGTTGGAAGAGAGTAAGGAAATAGAGAGCTTCGAGAATATGGAGAGAGAGTGTGTGAAGATGAAATGGAGGAGGCATCCCTTATATAGAGGTTGGTCATGAACTAGCCACAAGGTTAAAGTTAAAAAAACGGTAACCTGGTACGTGTACAGTGACCTAGTACGTGTACCTTACCTGACAAAAGTAATTACCTATGGTAACTTTGAATTCACTTTGTACTGCAAACGGTAACCTGGTACGTGTACAGTGACCTAGTACGTGTACCTTCCTGACAAAAGTAATTACCTATGGTAACTTTGAATTCACTTTGTACTGCAAACGGTAACCTGGTACGTGTACCTTTCCTGACAAAAGTAATTACCTATGGTAACTTTGAATTCACTTTGTACTGCAAACGGTAACCTGGTACGTGTACAGTGACCTGGTACGTGTACCTTACCTGACAAAAGTAATTACCTATGGTAACTTTGAATTCACTTTGTACTGCAAACGGTAACCTGGTACGTGTACCTTACCTGACAAAAGTAATTACCTATGGTAACTTTGAATTCACTTTGTACTGCAAACGGTAACCTGGTACGTGTACAGTGACCTGGTACGTGTACCTTACCTGACAAAAGTAATTACCTATGGTAACTTTGAATTCACTTTGTACTGCAAACGGTAACCTGGTACGTGTACCTTACCTGACAAAAGTAATTACCTATGGTAACTTTGAATTCACTTTGTACTGCAAACGGTAACCTGGTACGTGTACAGTGACCTGGTACGTGTACCTTACCTGACAAAAGTAATTACCTATGGTAACTTTGAATTCACTTTGTACTGCAAACGGTAACCTGGTACGTGTACAGTGACCTGGTACGTGTACCTTACCTGACAAAAGTAATTACCTATGGTAACTTTGAATTCACTTTGTACTGCAAACGGTAACCTGGTACGTGTACAGTGACCTGGTACGTGTACCTTACCTGACAAAAGTAATTACCTATGGTAACTTTGAATTCACTTTGTACTGCAAACGGTAACCTGGTACGTGTACAGAGACCTGGTACGTGTACCTTACCTGACAAAAGTAATTACCTATGGTAACTTTGAATTCACTTTGTACTGCAAACGGTAACCTGGTACGTGTACAGTGACCTGGTACGTGTACCTTACCTGACAAAAGTAATTACCTATGGTAACTTTGAATTCACTTTGTACTGCAAACGGTAACCTGGTACGTGTACAGTGACCTGGTACGTGTACCTTTCCTGACAAAAGTAATTACCTATGGTAAATTTGAATTCACTTTGTACTGCACATGGTGTGTTTGGTACGCTTGATTTTAGTAGTCGTTGAACTAGCCGTTGGACATGTCAGTGTTACTCAAATATTATAAAAGTGGGTATTAGTGTCCCAACATACTCATTCCTTACCCCGTGCTCTCTGAATCTGTCTAATTACATCTTGCTTGAACTCTTCACACCTTAATTCCCATTTGCTCCCAAAATCAAATGGAGTTTCCTTTCTGTTTGCACGTTAATTATGTAGCTACTTTTGGTCGTCATGGAGCACAATTTGATAGAAGAGTGGGGCACAGACGCGTAGAAGTTACTATGCCATATCCTAGTAATCTCCGGGATCTACAACGACGAGTAATTCGAGCACTACAGTCCCTCCTCGGCAGAATAAACATAACAACAATGGTGTATTTGGGGCTGGAGGGCGACTACGAGTGGACTTTTATTCATGTACGAAATGATACATCAGTTCGCCGGATGATGGAGAATTACATGGAGTATAATGATTTCATCGCTCATATTCCATTACTTGTTATTTATGATCCTATTGAGCCCGATGATGATGATTTTCAACACCAAGAACCAATTTATGAGATGAGACGTAATGTAATAGCACGGGGAATAGAGAGACAAAGGTTAGGAAATAATTAGGTTATTGGTTATTGCGTATTTGATCTTGTTAGTTCTCGTGTTGTTATAATTTTCGGGATTTATAATCTTTAGTAGATGTTTGGACGTGGAATAAACGTGTTGTTATAGTTATTGACTTTCATTTATGTGATTCATACGATTTGGATTCAGGGACTTTTCTTTCTTAGGAATTTCTACATTTTGATATATTTCATTTCTCGTGACATATACAATCTTTGGTACATGTTGATATTTCATTTCGACACTATCATTGCTGGAGAACATTCAACGACCAACATAGAATTTAGACCACCCAGATTGACATTGATATTAACAAGCACATTTGTCAAATACTGATCGTTAACTTTGAAAGGAGCCATGCATTGTGTGGCGACACCAAATTCTACCAAATTCTTCTTCTGCCAAGGCCCATAAATATCACAATTCTTTCTCACAGGCAGCAAGCTCAATAGAAACAAAGGCATTCCAGGAAACGATGCATTTCTAGAAAATTTTTGGCATAGTCTCCCCTGTTTTCTTATCTCCACCGGTTCTAAGAACCTCCACAAAATCAACCAACAGATCATCAACTAACACACCAAGTCAAAATGAAAGACAACAAATAGTTCCAAGATGATACTAAAGTTTATTACATCCAAATCCAAGATGACAAGCACTAGGGTGCACCATGCTGGCGCTGGTAACTATCCCATATGTATAAAGAGCTGAACACATCCACAAGACCATCAGTTGCAGCCCTTTGTTCTTCTTCTGGCATCCCCTGACGATAGTATGACCAGTCCCATGCATTGTTCTCTTGGTAGTACGGGCGTGCAAGCTCACTTGCCTCAGACAGTAGCTGTAACACACTTGGTCAGGTAAGTACACATAAAAATAAAAGTGATATTTAATGATGTACTATGACAAAAAGAACTTACTAGACAGGGATCTGGACGATGAACCAGGGTGGTCTGATAAGTCTCAGGGTTTAGGATCTTCGGGTGTGTGTGCTTGGTGTACCAATCTAGGTAGAGTGGGTCACAAGCATGCAACCGCGCATTTGTGCGCGTATACCCTGGAACCAGCAATTTAGGAGTGTTTTCCCAGAAATTATACATGGGGGGTATACACAGGTGTAGGGTTGGGCTTTTCCTCTTTTCTCAGACCTTGGGTTGGGTCTAATAGGAGGTTCAGGGATATCCTGAATGTAACCAAACTGGCGTAGACAGCGACCAGGCATGTATGGCTCATTCAACCCCAAAATCGGTATGTTACCTCTATACCATGTACGCCCTCCATGAACATTAACATTATCTCGACCGTAGGGCAACCAATCAATCTACAATGAACATTAATAGTAAAATGTAACCAACAACGAAAGACAAAAATAATAATGGTTCAATGTGTTAGCAACTACAAACACTTACATTTAGAGCAGTCAAAGCATCTAGATGCTCACGATATCCTTGCAGTGAACGATGATCCTGCACTTGAGAGGTAGATCTCACCCATCTTAGAGCCCAAGGTCTATTATCATTAGCGCCCCAGTCCGGGCTAATCGCTGGTCTTAATGTAGGGAAGTACGCATAAATCCAGCACTGTGCATATAAAACACTAGAATGATTAAGCAGTACCAATTATTAATACTCAGTGAGTTATCATATACTAGATGCACATTAGGACACATACCTCAAGTAACGTCATAGAACCACCTATCCCACTGGAGTCGGCACGAGATGCTAACCTAGCTGGCGATAACCATGCAAGAGTACCAGCTCCCCATGCATATTTACGAAGCTTGGTACCTTTCTTCACAGGAGCTACTAAACTGAACAGCTGTGGACTCAGACGACCATTTGATTTTCCAGCTAATATGGTGGTACCAATCAGATGATACAACCAACCACATGCCTGTTTCATTGCCTCTTCATTTTCATCCCTACATTGCTGCAACAAGCTCGAAATTGATACAGCACCGGTATTCCACAGTGCCTCTGTCATACTCTCAACATCTGCCCCAAAATTAAGACAATCAGCCATTGCCTCCTTCAACTCAGGGGTGGATGAATTCGCTGTCAATGAACGACCAACGATGGGGATTTGCAGTATCATCCACACATCATGCAGGGTAATCGTCATCTCACCAAACGGCATATGGAATGAGTTTGTATCAGGCTGCCACCTCTCCACAAAAGCACTGATCAGGGACATATTGTTGTATGGCATCGTAATATCCTGTAGGTGCTCTATACCAGAATACTCAAGCATCTTCCTTGTTCTTGGTTTAGAAATCTGATCTTTTGGCCAGCAGGTAAGCATCACCCTACGGGATTTGAAACTCAAAACCCCACGATCCATAATGACCAATATTTAACACTTACAAAACGTAGTATGATATTAAATGATCAAATACAGGAGAAGATAGAGAACATACCTTAGCCGAGGTCCATAAGTCAAGCGCCACATGACCCCCGAAGCTAGTGATAACACTAGTGAGTAGTGGACCGCCAGGAACTGGCACCTCTGTCAACTTCCAAGAGGTAGGAATGACTGGAACCATCGCTAGCGCTGCTTCCTCGTCAGTGTCATCCTCCTTATCCATGACTTCATCAACTTCCTTATCCTGCTCCTCATCCACGTCGGGTGAGTCCTCATCATCAGCACCAGGACCATCGTCATCAGCATGTGGCGAACGCTCAGTCATCACATGGTCCTCAACAACACGGGCAGGTGATGGGCGTGGTTGACGTGATGAACTACCACCGCCTGACGGAGCAGTCTGGTGGCTTGATTGCCCTGAGATATTGAAGCTAGAGCTGTGCAGTGATCTGTCAGAAAAAGCACTACTGGATGATGACAACTCTGGCATGCGTCTCCTCGGTATATTGAACACCGCCGAGTCATCCTCCGCTACCATTGGTGGTGCTGGTACTTGAAACGCCGGGTCGTTGGAAGATTGACCCGGATGGAAAGATGAATGGCGTGCTGCTTCCATGCGGGGGGCAGGATTACTCGGCCCTTCACCAGGAACATGTGCACGACGACGGTACGAGGCCGTCATCGCCTGCTCCGCACCCCGGTCTTTATTCTTCCTCTTCGTGACATGTCTCACTGCTTTTTTCAGACGATCCATCACTGCATACGAATATCACACAGTTATATTCCTCATTCATAAAATAAAAATTCAAACATTTATAATCATATCATTCACAATATTACAATTCAAAAAAAAATACAAATATTAATAAATCATTCACAATATTAGTTAGAATTCAACAAAATAACAAATTAAAACATTTAAGAATCATTCACAATATTACAATTAAAAAAATAACAAATTAAAACATTTATAAATCATACATAATATTATAATTAAAATTCAAACATTTAATCATATCATTCACAACATTACAATTCAAATATTTATAAATCATTCACAATATTGTTAGAATTCAAAAAATAACAAATTAAAACATTTAAAAATCATTCACAATATTACAATTAAGACATTTAAAAATCATTCACAATATTAGAATTAAAAAATAAACAAATTAAAACATTTAAAAATCATTCCAAATATAAAAATAAAAAAAAAAAAGAAGTTTGGTCGAGGAGCTGTGCTCCTCTGCGCCGCCTGGGTCGAGCACCGCCAGGGCTCGCCGCCGCCTGGGTCGAGCACCGCCAGGGCTCGCCTCCGCCTGGGTCGAGCAGCGCCACGCCTCGCGTCCGCCTGGGTCGAGCAGCAGCTCTCCTCGGTCCGGTCTTCAGGCGCGCCCAGAAGTCGACTCGAGCACCAGGAGTACTCGCCGGAGCTGGGTTCGAGTACCTCCACTCCTCGCCGGTGTCGGGCGCGAGCACCGCTGCTTCTCGCCTGTCTCCGGTTAGAGCAGCGGTGGTGCTCGACTAGGTTTCTTTTTTTTTTTTTTTTGAAAATTTTGAATTTTTAATCCTAGATCTAGCTCAAATGATGTTGAATTTCAAAAAACTAACACCGAATTCATACTCAGGACACCCAAATCTATAAGTTACAAAAAAAAAATTCGAAAAACTCACCGGAAAATTTTTCCGGTGGTGGTCCGGCGGTGGTTGGTGGCGGCGGGTGGCGGCTCCGGCGGCGGCTCCGGCGGTGGCTCCGGCAGTCAGAAGAGAGCTTCTTCCTTAAGAGAGATAGAGGAGAGAGAGTGAGGAAGTGAGAAATGAATAATCCAAGGAAGGTTAGGCTATATATAGTACGAGCGTTTTTTACCCGAAATTGACGTTTTCAACTGCGATTTCAATACAACGTTCTGAAAGTGTAACAATGTTTGTAATTTAGTCAAACACAACATAAAATGTCATTAACTTATGTGGAGTCACAATTATAACGTTTAAATGCGATTAAAAAGGGTTTAACGTCTTTTATTACAATTAGAGCATTTTTCACCCGAAATTGGCGTTTTTAACTATGAATTGAGCACGGCATTCTGAATATGTACCAATGTTTGTAATTTAGTCAAAAATAACATAAAATGTCGTCCAAATTACGTGGATTCACAATTCAAATCATATTGACGCAATTAATACGGGTTTATAATGTTTTGTAACGATCAGAGTGTTTTTTACTGTTTACGCTAAAGAAATTATTTTTAAAAAAACAAAAGTTACAACACGACATCATTACATGTGTACAACGTCAGTATGAATTAAAAAAATTTTGTACTGCGGTGATTAGTAATTTTGTACTGCGAATAGCAACCCAGTTAATTTTTTTGTGACACAAGTTAATACCTTAAGGTAATAATCTTACCTTATATGTTATAATTTATTTTCTTGACATTATAACCCATATATTTCGGCCTTAATTTATGTATTGGTTATACATAATTTTTATACCAAAGTTTGAAGCTTAATTAAACTTAAACTTAATAAACCTTACTTATATAAACTTTCCCTTAAATCAAGACAATTCTTGTACTTGATTTCCTTGAATTCCAAGCTCTCCAAATGCTATCTTGAAGATAATTTTCGGCTCCTTAAATATTTAGGAGATCCATTTGTTAGACTTCTAACAAGAGTTTATAAATATATTTGTAGCAATTTTACAAGAGTTTACCTTAGGAATTTAACAAGGTATTTTTGATACACCTTGAGATGATTGTAGATCCAAGTTTCCTTCATGAAATAATGAAGAGAATATGGATTTAGAAGTTCCTAATTTTTCAAAAATTACCTAAGGAATTTTCTTAAGATTTTCAACATGAAAATATACCTTAACTTGATCTTGTTGTTCCTTGTGTTGTTGTTGAATTTAGGAACCACCTTGGAGCATATATGCTTGGCGAAAATTGTTGAGGTTGCTAGGATAAATCTTGCTTCAAAACTTGATAGAATTACTAGGAAATCACATTAAAATGATGTTAGGAACTAGTACACCATTAATGGAGTTATTAGAACTTAGGAATTAACTTAGGAATTAACTTAGGAAATTAAGAGAGGAGAAAAGAGAGAGTAAGGTAGAAAGGAGCTTACCATTCGTGAGTGTTGTAAGGGAAATGAGTCAAACTCACGTAAGCTTTAGTAGAATGAATGAGAGTAATCATAATCTAATTGTATTGTTTATTTGTCATTATTGCATGTCTTTGTTTATGTTTAATTTGATTACAAAATTAATTACATGGGTCTCCTAGCTTGTTAGTATACGGCTGAGTGGCTACAATTGATTTTGGCATCTTCCAATAATGTAGTACCAATCGGCTGAAAAGAATGGTTGGAATTTAATTTGAATACTTAATGCTATTAGGCTTTAGCTTGGATTTATTCTTGATTTAATTTGCTAACTTATTTATCCTTGCAGGTGGAGGAGATCGGCTGCAATGGAGCACCAAGCAGCTCCAATTCTTGTATCTTTTACGGTAATGGAAGTCTAGAAAGATTGATTAAGTTTGTTAATTGTTAGACAACTAGTTATTATTAGTTAGGTATTTGTCTACTTTAGATTAATCAATTGGCAATTATACAGCACTTAGCCCCTCCACTACTTGACTACCATCGGCAGCACATGCCAAGGATTCACTTGCTTCAATCGTTTATTTGCTTAGTACATTAATGTCATTACTTTTCCTTTCTTTTTCTTAATGTTATATTAATCCTCTTGCTTTTCTTTTGCAGGTCTACCGATGGGTGAGGCTCCAAATGACAGTAACATAGATATATTAACAAATACTAAAGGTGGAGATGAGTCACTATATACTAAGACAATATTTCTTACAAAAAACTAGCCAATTATGGCATGTATTCACGCATGGTATAGGGCTCATGTGGGATTAGTTTTTCATTTGATTTTTGTTACACTATATTGTACTAAGACCATACTAATATGTGTAGTAGGTTCCAGCATTTAATTGGTACATTTTTATTATGGTAAAAGATGAAAGTTTTAAGGTAAAAATGCTGATTTTAGGTACCTTTTTCCTAAAAATCGCCCCCTTTTGTACTATGAGTTTAGTACTGACATCAATTGATTTAGATGGTAATTTTATCCACTTTTAATTTATCAACTTGTGGCTCCTCAAAAACTTCAAGGCAATTGCGTAAAACGTATTTTTATGACATCCGAAGGTGCGTTTTGTGCTTTAAGGATTTTTCTGGGAATTAATTAGTCTCTATGACTTCCAAGTGTTTATTGACATTTTTATAGTCAATAATAATATATTAAGGTGTTACATTGAGTTATATGGGGTTATACTAACTCAGAACACAATTCTCCTCTCGGGCACCCGGGCAAAAGGAGCGTTAAGAAATCCTCCGGGTTTTTGTCTTTAACTGAGAATTTATCTTGAGAACTTTATCTTAAATGTTCATTAAGGTACTATTATGCATTAGAATGAGGTTGTAATGCTTTTTTTTTTATAAGGTATTTCCGGGACTTTCGGGCCTTAAGGGGCCTTTAGGAAATTCCTGAGCATATTGTATTTTCACTCGGTTTTAGATGAAGTCCTGTGTTCTGAAGATCATATAATGATCCTTGGTTAACTTCATGTGAATTTTATAGCTTATATATCTTGTTTACTTAAGGTCGGGCTCTAACGCACGTTTTTGACCTTAAGGAGTTTAGGTGCGTTTTTTAACGCCCAAATGTTTATATACTTCCTTAGGTTCAAATCCCCAATAATATATATAGTTCCCCAAATAATATTTATTAACTTATTTAATCATTTAATGTTAGGGGTATTTCAGTCTACCCCCCTTAAAAGGACTTCGTCCCGAAGTCATAACTTATATTTGTTCATCTATGGAATCAAGTTTCTTATTCTTCCTGTATACCTATCATTCCAGGGTGTCAATATTATATTGACATCTCTATATTGCATCACTACTCTGAGTGTATATAATTCCTATAGACAATATTGTTTATTCGTGATAATAATATATCACAGCATAATAACTTAATAAATACTGTAAAACAATGCGTGTTCCACTTCCTAGCTATCCCACTCGGTCATCACTGCACAAGTTCAATACCAAATCCTCAGTCCTACAGAGTGCAGAGGCGTAAACCCTTGGCAGTGAATCTCTTGTGTGATTGTAGAAATAAATCATATACTGCAAGTAGTTAAGTGCTTCTTAAACAACCAAGTGTTACATAGAAACAATTATAACTTATTCAAGTGTCACATGGACACAACAATAACCATACAAGTGTCTCACAGGACAATCATTGATAATCACCATTGTCATATAGGACATATCAACAACCATTCAACTAATTGCACACATGCGCAACAATAAAACACAACTAAATACACAAACCATATAGACTGCAGATATGCAAGTCGCATGTGGTGCTCTACCCCCCTTAAAAAGGGTTACACCCACGTACCCCATAAGTATACCAAAACTATAAGAAAGTAACGTATACTTGTCTCGCATGGAGTTTTCTAACGCCCATGTCGCCTCCTCAATGTCATGGTTTGACCAAAAAAAACCTTGACCATTCTAATGGTTGTTCCTGGTCTCCTAGTTTTGGATTCTAAAATGCGTACTGGGGTCTCCTCCTATCTAAGTGTAGATCTAGTTAGAGTGTCTCGGGCTCTAAATTTGTGATGGATGATGCACAAACTGCTTTAGCTGTGAATGTGGAATACATTGTGCACTCTCCCAAGCTCAACAGGTAAATCTAACCTTACCTAATGGGCCCACTCGCTCCGTAATAAGGTACGGTCTCTATGCTTCGGGTTAAGTTTGCTATTCTGCCCAAGTCTAAAAATTTCCTTCATAGGTGGAACTCTAAGGAAGACTCGATCGCCTACTGTGAATTCGAGGTCTCTCCTACGGACATCAGTATATAACTTCTGTCTTACGAGGTATAACTCACAAGAACCTATTATTCCTTGACATGCTTCATAGTGCATTAGTATGCTTTTATATTGAATACCTTGTGATGTGTGAAGGTAATTACCATCTTGTATGTTGCCAATGTTATCTCATGGCTTATTTAAACCATCGGTGGAACACACTTCCATTAATCGCCTCTTGTAGTTTGTAATTGTTGGCTCTGGGTTATATTAATTTTGAGGCAGATTTAACATCTTTCTTTGACCTACGGTCACTCTTTGTGATTTGGTGTTTGGGTTTACTGGCACTTATTCGATTTAATTTATAGAGCATGAGCTACGGTCGGACGTGCATCTTATGTATTTTATAGAAAGATTTGTTGATATTACTTATTCGCAAGTCGGTAGTATTCCGCGTTTTTCGTTTGTTCGTCAGGTTTACCATAGGGTTCCTGTTTAAGGTTTCTACAAGGTACAGTTTTCTCTCAACTGAACCTGTTCTTATGGTTTGAATCAACTCATGTCTGTATTAGTTAATGTTTCTACTCTTTATATTTTATCATGCTTATAGGTAGGTTTCATTCTATGTATTGGGTTTGAATGTATAAAGAAAGACATGGAAGTCGATCTTTCCTTCCAGATGGCAATTTGGCCATAACTTAGAAGGTAGCTTGGTAATACTTTTATTAGAGATTATTGTCTCTTGATCTCATATTGAATTTATTGGCATGGTTCATGGGATAATAATGGTTAGTATTTCCCTCATAATTGACTATTTTTTTTTCTGACATATGCGGAGTTGTTTTAGCTATTTAATCTCCTCAGGGTAACCTGGACAACTTAATTCTTAATTTACACCTTCTATATCTCGTATACTTATTAGTCAAATTTTCATATTAGACTTAAGAATAAATATTTACGTATTACAGAAATATTTGTGACCACTTGTAAGGAGTCTCAGGAATCATCCAACTCTGACGGGGTCAGCATCAGTGTTGAACTATCCTTCCACACCATTTTGTGTTTGGTTTTCCCTTGATCTGACCAGGATCAAGTTCGACCTCCCACGTCAAATATCGCACAATCACATAATTGTCATTTCCAAATTTATCTTATCAAACTTTGTGACGTGGTGAGTACTACATTTTCTCTTATCCACTATACTATTAATCCAATATCTGTTATAACCTATACTCAAATCTAGTGTATCCCCAAATCCCCGGTATCATATTCCCTTGATCAAATCATCAAGCGGGGAAGCCAGTTTTTCCTCTTGGCATAAAAGGTAAATTCTTATTAACACAACTAGGCTCCTACTGTCTAATATCTATATCCATCAATCATTTTAACTCTTAAATCCATCATCCAAGTAATACATCCAGTTATGGACTTGGATACTTTTGAATACTCTCTTTTCTTAAAAGGCTCATCTAATATTTAACTCACCAGGGTTTGATTATTGCCTATACTTGGTTATCATTACATAGAACAAAGGCCGTCACAGTTAGACATCCAAGTAGAAGTTTCATAACTCGATCAACAACTACAGTCCATAAGGTATTATTTCCTCCTCCTTAAAGCTTGGCTTCTCCTTATTCCATCTAAACTCCATAAATCAAGTGAACCATATGTTCAGTCTAAGTTAAGTACCTCTTTATATTTGTATCGTCTCAACTGAGGGTTTCCAGTTTGAATCCTACGGTTTGGTAGCTGGACAATCAATGCTTATTGTTTGTTTCTATCTTTTAGAAACGTGGTTAATCCACAAGCTCAATGGCTCCCAAAAATATGATGATTAGGTGTAATAAATAGAGGGTAAAAAATTCTTAGAGATTTTATATAAAGTTAGGAAGGTTTACGTTTAGAATACTTGTTACAAGTCAAGGGGTATGTTCTTCTACTTTTAAATATAACTCACTTTTAGTGTATGTATTAATCCAAACTCTTAATATGACTTGTACTACCTCCATTGTAAGTGTCAATGAGAGGTATTTGGTACCATGTCTATATTAAATTTACATTACATATGGTGTTAACCTTACTTGATTTATTGTGAACTTTATTCGCGTTTATAACTTGAGCTGTCATAAAAGACATGTGCTCGTATAGAACCATCAGGATAGTGTAGGACGATAGCCTCAAAATAGGGTAGGTATATTTAACGATACTTTAGCCCTCTGAAATGTATCAATATTCTTCAACGTTTTAGGTTCACCACCTTCAAATTATATTTATATATGTAGCATTTGGTATTGCTAATTAGGTAGTTCTCCTGACATAAGGAAATATAGTCCAAGTTTGTTCTCTCCTTTTTATTACTTAAGAGTCCAGCACCGTCGCCATATTGATACTAGCTGAGACTCTTGGTATTTGCTCGGGTATTTTTAACCCGTGCCTATCCGTGATGGATGTTTAGTTAGATATTATTTTATTATTATTATTATTATTATTATTATTATTATTATTATTATTATTATTATTATTATTATTATTATTTGAGATTCTGTTTCTCTATTGTCATTTTTTTAAGGTTTCGTACTATCTTCCCTCATCGTTAATAAGGGATTGTAAGATTTTCTAGTATCGCACTGAGCAGTGAGCTCGGTGCCTGGGTATCCCATAAAATTTCAGTGTTAGATCTTTATACGTAGGTCTTCCTCATACCTTTTTGACAATTCTTATAGTCTTACGTATTTTATTTTAATTAATGTATTCCTTTTCATGACATCTGCTCGTTATTTAGGCAGGTAATAATTTGTAGTTACTGTAAGTTTGGACAGTTGATAACGCCCTTTGGCAGTCCATGTAAAACTAATTTGTTATTCCTCACTGTACTATCTCACATACTGTATCCCAAGGTTAATCTCGGTTTAATACCTTTAATACTCTTATTCCTATGGTACACTAATCTGGTTTCTCCACTATATATATCCTCACGTCTCCTGACTTCAAAATAATCTTCTTCGCCTTATCATACTCTTCTTATCACCATAAAAACTCAGCATCATCTCCCTGCAGAGAATGCTACAACTGGTATCCCAATCCTTACCCATACTCATCATGTATAATTTAAGTTTTATCCACTCCCGTATCCTGGAATATAAAATCCTCAAGGCCAATTTCCAAGGTTCTACATTCATTAATAATAGTTATTTATTCATCATAGTTAAGTAAGTATCATACCATGTCCAGTACTTGGCATTATGCCTCTAAATATTTCCAACCTTCGCTCATAGGCTCAGGTGACCTCGGTCTCATAGGTAAGGAAAATAAATATCGAAGTATCCTATTAGGTGAGAGGTTACCCAAGTTAGGTCTCTCTAAATTTTGATACTTACTAATCACATATAAGTCTCATCGACTGATAATTATAAACACATATTCATGGATCATGCATTAGGGTTAAGTTCTAGGCTTACCGGTTTCGCGCTAAGCACTAGCTTCAGCGCCTGAAGTTCCCACTGTGTACAGGGTATTTCTTCATGGAACTATCTCCTTTCCCTTCCGACTCCCGGATGAGGATGGCTGTTCTGCCGGTCCTCTAGCATAGGTGTTGTTCTGCGGTGCCTGGCCTACTATTGGTCCGCCCGCCTCCATAACTGGTGTCCTCTGTGTACCTCTAGCTCCCTTGTATACTCGGCTCCCTGGATTGGAAAAACATTCATACTCCCTGTGACCTTCCTTTTTGCAACAGCGACACTTCACCTTTCTGCCTGCACAATCTACGCCTGGGTGATCCTTTCTACAGCGTTTACAGTAGTAGTGGCGTCGGGTTGGCTTATTGCCCTTAGGTGTTGCTGATCTTCGTGGCTGTGCGTTAATGGCTGGGCCGGTCAGACGAGGAATCTGCCCTTTGTCTTCAGTCCATGGAAATCCTTCCGCCCTTTCTTCTTATCTAAGAATTTCTTCCTCTTCTTGCAGATTCCGCTAGAGGTTGCTCCTTCATCATCTCCTTCAGTACTCTTCCTTTTCTTTCTTCCTGCGTCGGAGTAGTCGATTTTTGGTATGTAGTCCAACAAACTGACGATCCGTGCGTAGTACTGGTCAACTGTTTGACTCCCTTGGATTAAGGTCTCGATCTCCTGCCTTTTCCTCTGCTTTAGGTCTTCGGGGTAGTACTTCTCCCGCAACACTTCCACAAACTCTGTCCATCCAAAGTCCGGTGTAGTTCTACGGTGGCCCTCCACAGTCCGCCACCAAAAGTCAGCTGCGCCCTTCAGGTTGTATGCGGCGATGTCGACCTGTTGGTCTTCTGGAACTCCGACAGCCTTGAACGCCTTCTGGTGCTCTGCAATGAACTTCTCCAGTGCGGCGGGGTCCGGTTCCCCTGAATAAATTGGTACTCTCGCGTCTGCAACGCTCTTCACCCAGTTGGTTTCCTTGGGCCGCGGCGGGTGGGGAATGGCTCCCGTAAATTGAACTTCCAGTTCCTACGCGAAAGTTGCCATGGCTGCTGCTAGTTCTGATACTGTTGGGACATCCGCCGGTGTCTCGCTACTGCGTCCACTGCTGTCTCCACGTGGTCCTTCGCTGGTCGACATCTAAGATAGTATACTATTATTTTTACTCGGTTGCTTCACCGTCATACACAAACACAATCATGTAAGTAAGCTAACTACTAGCAATAAAATATCCCTAGGGTTTTTCTAAGTCACGAATCCTCACGGACGTTTCCCGTATCCCAATATTCCTATGCTCATTGTCCTAGACTCAGTATCTTTCATCAGAGCGGTACTCCGCTCTGATACCACTTATTCTAACACCTCTAATCCTAAACCTGTAACGACGTCGCAATTCGTAGCATAATAAATAATAATTCGCAGCGGAAAATAAAACTAACTACCTTGGTGTTACACGCCGTTACTCACCCTTGTGAGTAACAAGGCATCCATCCAACAACCTTAACTCCTCACGCTGTGATGAACAGATACTGAGCACTCCTAATTATTACAAACCAGAACCAACTAAATGAGCAACTAACTGAATACATCAACCTCTTTATTACAATACAAAAATGAAACCAAAGGTGTTGGTTGACAAACACAACAGCTACCCCCGTGTCCCGCACTCCGGCTTGAGTCTTCTTCAATAACCTGGAATGTTTGGCCCAATAAAGGGCTCAGCAATCGAAATGCTGGTATGCTAAATGTGATCTTAAGTCATCTAGATTCCTTTAGTCGTTTTAGCCATCTTGATATTAGATTCTTTACATGAAATACCGGTTTACAATAACAACAGTAATAACTGTAAACATTAAACAATCACAAAACAGTTCACCTGCAAACACCAGAGTACAATAGTACACGACACCAATGGTCACACAACAATAACTCATAGAAATATCCTATAGTCACACATTAATAATCCATAACAATAACCAATAATCAATATTAATAATCCATAAGGATCACTAAACGAGTTACGCGTATTAAACTGTACTTGTTAGTTAACCACCTGACCCTTATCCTTTAAACCAAACATTTAACCTTTTTCCAAATAATTTCCACCTCAAGTGTCATGTTAAGACAAACCTTATCAACTTATTAATGGACGATAGTCCCCTGTGTTCCATTGGAACTATTACCAGACGACCCTAGGCCCTGGTTATTTGACCGATCCGGTCGAACCTGTGCACCAACGGCAGTGCCTTCCGCCATCCCCGAATGTGGCTGATGGATTTCCTTTGAGTGACTCCCCATCGAAGTCTCTCGTAGTGATCACAATGCGCAACCAGAAAGTCGAAACGATCTGGATTCCTCTCTTTATAAGTTAGCCCCTTTTTTGTCAGTGACATAATAACCAATCCTTGAGTTAAGACTATAATAGTTGACCATCAGTTAGGTTCAATAATACCTTTAGGCCAGTTAGTCTTGTTCCAGTTTAGATGTATAAACTTCCAGTCATAAGACGTTCGCGTATAAAATATAACGCAACAGTTGAGCAATACAGTACACAATATCATACACATAAAATCACAGATATCGCTCTTAAACAATTAACACATAATGTCTGGACCTTAGGATAATCCTTAGGACATTCAGACCACACAATTAACATACCGTTCACCAAGTAACTGCTAGCTTGACAAACTCCTGTTCAGTAGTCCCTCCCCGTACGCTGTTATTTAAACATGCAATACCGGGTAATATTAATATAACTATTCATTAAACGTTATCGTACTGTCACTGTGATGTTTATACTCGCTGTATAAAAGTTTCGTATGTTATTTATTTTCCCCTGTCATTTAAACAGTGGTTCTAGATAACCTAGCAGTTCATTATTTTATGTGGAGTTCACATGTGATAATGAATTTCCATTATACGGTATATCCTTATCTCATTATTTATATACTCATAATTATTCCCACTTACTCCTTATATTATATTATTTGGTTAGTTATATTATAACCACCTTTATTTTATAAACTTTATATTATACCCCATAATATTCCATAATACATTATATTACCTAGTTTTACTTCATTCCTTATTAAATTACAAAACCAATCTTATTAAATCGGTGTTTATATTTTATACCCAACATCTTAATAAATTATTAAATAACTACATATAGTTTTCGGTAACCATAATCTGAACCCATTAACTTTTACCACTTATCAAATAACCATATACTTTTATAATTTACTAAATGCCCATATCAATTTCGGAAATTGTAAAACAGTTATATTAACTTCTATAAATTACCAAATAACCTTATAACTTTTATAATTCACTTATTACCCACATTATCCTTTGTAATTACTCCCTCCGTCCCACCTTGACCGTCCTGTTTACTATTTGGACATGTCGTTTGACTTCAATTTTTAACATATAAGGAAAATTAATTTTGAAAATTTAAGTTTTGCATATGATTCCTTACATGATAAACTATATAATACAAAATTCAGTTTTATAAAATTATTTTACCTTATATGTTTAATATTGAGATGGAAAAACGTGCCAAAAAGCAAACAGGACACTTATGACGGGACGGAGGTAGTATTAATTAACCATCTTACTTTTACAATTTACCAAATACTCTTACCAACTTTCGGCAATACAATTTAAGCTCACCAATTTTTATAAATCACTAATTAAGCCCATAAGCTTTTCGGTTTCAACATATAGTTTTCCATATTTATACTTTTAACTCCAAAACTTTATATAAGTTACATATTAGCTTATAAACTATAGTTTTAATATTTAATTCACTAAAATAACCAAAACAATCCATAACTTTCTTCAATTTATATTTCCGCCCCTTATTACTTCTATTTTTCATATATACTTCCATAAATTACATTTTCACCCCAAAACCTTTTTAAACTTAATATTTTATGTCATAAACCATTTTAACCCAAAGTTTTTGGTCAACACTTTGACCAAGACTTATTTTCATATTTAATACTTTAATAAACCCATAAAATTATAAGTAATTTACGGCCACATACTATATTTCCCAATAATTACAAAATAGTCCCAAAACTTTATAAAATGTCATTTTAACACTTAACCACTTATTTAAATTCACCAAAATTCATAATATTAATTCCTACCTTATATTAATCATAATTATACCAATATACTCCTTTAGTTCTCAGCATTTATAATAAGTACACTAAACTTTTCAAAATTTATATTTTAGCCACATAACTTTATAAACTTGTCATTTAAGTACTTGTAGCTATTTTTAATACACCCAAAATTTATAATATAAGTTAATATACTTATATATTTCGAAAATCACCCAAATAGTACATATCATTCTCGGCCTTGATTTATTTTACCATATAGTTTCTAAAACTTGATTTAAACCTTATAATAAATACATATAAATGTATATAAGCCATATAACCCTTCTTAAAATTATGTTAATGACTTAGAATGATTATAAACTAAAAATAGAACAAATAATTCTTAGATAATTCGGTTTGATAATGTGTGTCCTATTTAATTTTTTTGTGACACAAGTTAATACCTTAAGGTAATAATCTTACCTTATATGTTATAATTTATTTTCTTGACATTATAACCCATATATTTTGGCCTTAATTTATGTAATGGTTATACATAATTTTTATACCAAAGTTTGAAGCTTAATTAAACTTAAACTTAATAAACCTTACTTATATAAACTTACCCTTAAATCAAGACAATTCTTGTACTTGATTTTCCTTGAATTTCCAAGCTCTCCAAATGCTATCTTGAAGAATAATTTTCGGCTCCTTAAATATATTTAGGAGATCCATTTGTTAGACTTCTAACAAGAGTTTATAAATAATATTTGTAGTAATTTTACAAGAGTTTACCTTAGGAATTTAACAAGGTATTTTTGATACACCTTGAGATGATTGTAGATCCAAGTTTCCTTCATGAAATAATGAAGAGAATATGGATTTAGAAGTTCCTAAATTTTCGAAAATTACCTAAGGAATTTTCTTAAGATTTTCAACATGAAAATATACCTTAACTTGATCTTGTTGTTCCTTGTGTTGTTGTTGAATTTATGAACCACCTTGGAGCATATATGCTTTGCGAAAATTGTTGAGGTTGCTAGGATAAATCTTGCTTCAAAACTTGATAGAATTAACTAGGAAATCACATTAAAATGGTGTTAGGAACTAGTACACCATTAATGGAGTTATTAGAACTTAGGAATTAACTTAGGAAATTAAGAGAGGAGAAAAGAGAGAGTAAGGTAGAAAGGAGCTTACCATTCGTGAGTGTTGTAAGGGAAATGAGTCAAACTCACGTAAGCTTTAGTAGAATGAAATGAGAGTAATCATAATCTAATTGTATTGTTTATTTGTCATTATTGCATGTCTTTGTTTATGTTTAATTTGATTAAAATTAATTCATGGGTCTCCTAGCTTGTTAGTATACGGCTGAGTGGCTACAATTGATTTTGGCATCTTCCAATTGTAGTACCAATCGGCTGAAAAGAATGGTTGGAATTTAATTTGAATACTTAATGTTATTAGGCTTTAGCTTG
Organism: Limonium bicolor; assembly: GCA_023374045.1. NCBI lineage: Eukaryota > Viridiplantae > Streptophyta > Magnoliopsida > Caryophyllales > Plumbaginaceae > Limonium > Limonium bicolor. The sequence continues at coordinate 23,103 of JAIOTZ010000761.1, forward strand.
GATTTATTAGCTTGATTTAATTTGCTAACTTATTTATCCTTGCAGGTGGAGGAGATCGGCTGCAATGGAGCACCAAGCAGCTCCAATTCTTGTATCTTTTACGGTAATGGAAGTCTAGAAAGATTGATTAAGTTTGTTAATTGTTAGACAACTAGTTATTATTAGTTAGTATTTGTCTACTTTAGATTAATCAATTGGCAATTATACAGCACTTAGCCCCTCCACTACTTGACTACCATCGGCAGCACATGCCAAGGATTCACTTGCTTCAATCGTTTATTTGCTTAGTACATTAATGTCATTACTTTTCCTTTCTTTTTCTTAATGTTATATTAATCCTCTTGCTTTTCTTTTGCAGGTCTACCGATGGGTGAGGCTCCAAATGACAGTAACATAGATATATTAACAAATACTAAAGGTGGAGATGAGTCACTATATACTAAGACAATATTTCTTACAAAAAACTAGCCAATTATGGCATGTACTCACGCATGGTATAGGGCTCATGTGGGATTAATTTTTCATTTGATTTTTGTTACACTATATTGTACTAAGACCATACTAATATGTGTAATAGGTTCCAGCATTTAATTGGTACATTTTTATTATGGTAAAAGATGAAAGTTTTAAGGTAAAAATGCTGATTTTAGGTACCTTTTTGTCCTAAAAATCGCCCCCTTTTGTACTATGAGTTTAGTACTTCCATCAATTGATTTATATGGTAATTGTATCCACTTTTAAGTTTATCAACTCGTGGCTCCTCAAAAACGTCAAGGCAATTGCGTAAAACGCATTTTTATGACACCCGAAGGTGCGTTTTTGTGCTTTAAGGATTTTTCTGGGAATTAATTAGTCTCTATGACTTCCAAGTGTTTATTGACATTGTTTATAGTCAATAATAATATATTAAGGTGTTACATTGAGTTATATGGGGTTATACTAACTCAGAACACAATTCTCGGGCTACCCGGGCAAAAGGAGCGTTAAGAAATCCTCCCGGGTATTTTGTCTTTAACTGAGAATTTATCTTGAGAACTTTATCTTAAATGTTCATTAAGGTACTATTATGCATTTAGAATGAGGTGTAATGCTTTATTTTATTTTATAAGGTATTTCCGGGACTTTCAGGCCTTAAGGGGCCTTTAAGGAAATTCCTGAGCATATTGTATTTTCACTCGGTTTTAGATGAAGTCCTGTGTTCTGAAGATCATATAATGATCCTTGGTTAACTTCATGTGAAGTTTATAGCTTATATATCTTGTTTACTTAAGGTCGGGCTCTAACGCACGTTTTTGACCTTAAGGAGTTTAGGTGCGTTTTTAACGCCCAAATGTTTATATACTTTCTTAGGGTTCATAATCCCCCAAATAATATCTATAGTTCCCCAAATAATATTATTAACTTATATTTAATTATTTAAATGTTAGGGGTATTTCAGTTATACATTCAGACTCGCCGTGCAAGAATCATATCATTATATGACATTTGCTAAAGATAGGTTAATCAATGTTATTTTTTTATTTATTATTTTAAATGTTTGTTAAGTTATTATACATTTTAAATACATTTTTGTAGATGTTTTTAATATTTAGCTTTCATTTGGTGTTTTTAGAATGGACCGTGAATGGATGTACAATCGGCGAGGGAATTATTTTGAATCAAAAGTGGATAATGAATTTTGCAAAGCAGCTCTCGATCATCAGAATAGGATGAACGAGACTCACATTCCATGTCCATGTGCACAGTGCAAACTTCGTAGCAAGTTTCATAACCTACATACAATCAGATTTCATCTATCAAGGCGTGGATTTATGTCGAACTATAAGATATGGTTTTTGCATGGCGAGTCTTTAGAAGCTAGTAGTAGGGTGTAAACTTCCACCTAGCTGAGCAATGAACCAAGAACGGTTGTCGACGATACCACATTTCCTGATAATGAGTGAGATCTTAGTGACACTGAATTCAACGAAGATAGTGAAAATATTGAACAACTAGATCCCATGCTGCAAGATGTTGAAGATAATTTCACAGATAAGCCCGATGAATATGAAAGATTAGTTGACGCATCACGGTCCCTTTTGTTCCCTGGATGTGTCAAATTTACAAAATTGACAGCTGTGCTACACTTGTTCAATCTAAAAGCAAGCTTTGGCTAGAGTGATAAGAGTTTTACGGCACTACTAGAGCTCTTCCACGACGTGCTTCCAGATGATAACACACTTCCTACTTCTACTTATGATGCAAAAAAGTTGATGTGACCTATGGGTGTGGAGTACGAAAAGATACATGCATGTCCAAACAGTTGTGTATTATACAAAAGAGAAAATGCACATTTGAATCAGTGTCCAAAATGTCATTTGTCACGCTATAAACAGAAGGACGGCCAGTCATCCAATTCTAAGAAAAAAGTCCTCCAGCAAAAGTCATTTGGTATTTACCCATAATACCAAGATTCAAACGTTTGTTTGCAAATGTTAGAGATGCCTAAAATTTAAGATGACACGTAGAAGGAAGAAAAAATGATGATAAGCTGAGACATCCAGTTGATTCACCACAATGAAGGAACATCTACAGAAGATTTCAAGATTTTGCCAGTGATAATCAAAATTTGAGACTCGAACTGTGTACAGATGGGATAAATCCCTATGACACTCTAAGTAGTCAACACAACACTTGACCTATTCTACTAGTGATCTACAATCTTCCTTCATGGTTGTGTATGAAGCGAAAATACATAATGTTATCATTGTTGATTTCTGGACCTAAACAACCCGGACATAATATCAATGTATATCTTGCACCGCTGATTGACGATTTGAAATTGTTATGGAATCAGGGGACAGTGGTTTATAACGGTTACGGCAGACAAAACTTCACACTTCGTGCCATGTTGTTTTGCACAATCAATGACTTTCCAGCGTATGGGAACTTATCTGATTACACAGTGAAAGGTGCATTTGCTTGCCCAATATGTGAGGACGACACTTGTTCTGATCGTCTTCAATTTTGTGGCAAAAACGTCTACATGTGTCATCGCAGATTGTTGCCATCAACACACTTGTACCATAAAAAAGGAAGTTATTCAACGGAAAGACTGAGACACGTGTGTTGCTCGTCTACCTTTGAGTTCTCAAGAGATCTATGAAAAGGTGAAAGACATTGAGAATGTTTTCGGTGTTCCGTCCAAGTCTTCCCAAAAAAACATCTGGAAAAAATGTTCAATATTTTGGGAACTTCCGTATTGGAAACATTTATCTGTTAGGCATTGTCTTGATTTTATGCATATTGTCAAAAATGTTGGTGAAACTGTTGTTGGGACTTTGCTTAATATATCTGGTAAAACAAAAGACATAATAAAGGTTCGAAGGGACATGCAAGTTATGGGCATACGTGAGGAGTTGCATCCCCAAGAAAGAGGCAAACGAACATATTTACCTCCAACATGTTACACTTTGTCTAAGAATGAGAAGATCATTTTCTGCAAATGCCTTCATTCCCTTAAGATTCCTACGGGTTATTCATCTAACTGGAAAAATCTTGTGACAATGAAGGACTTAAAGTTGGTTGGGTTGAAGTCTCATGATTATCACGTTCTGATGTTGCACCTCCTTCCTGTTGTCATTCAAGGTATATTGCCAAAAGATGTGCGACATGCAATCACAAGGCTGTGCTTCTTTTTTAATACAGTGTGCAACAAAGTCGTGGATGCTGATACACTTGACAGTCTACAACGTGATGTTGTTGTTAGGATCTGTCAGCTTGAAATGTATTTTTCACCCTCATTTTTTGACATCATGGTCCACTTAGTTGTTCACATTGTAAGAGAAATCAAATTATGTGGTCCCATATATTTGAGATAAATGTATCTGTTTGAGAGAAACATGGGGATTTTGAAAGGAAGGATGAAGAATAGATATCGACTGAAAGGGAGTATTATAGAAGGAACAATAACCGAGGAGGTAACCAAATTTTGTACTGAGTACTTGAAGGGTGCAATAGCTATTGGAGTGCCACAACCGAGACACACAGGAGGGACAAAAGGTCAAGGTGTTATTAGAAAAAATTATGGCAACTGATTCATCCTCAATAGAGTTACCACATCTGTTCGTTTTACATCACCTTAAGATTATTGAACCATTTTTTGAGAAACACATGACTGCACTAAGAGGTCAATATCCTGGCAAGAATATCTGATTGACAAAAGAGCAAAACAAGACATTTTGTTCATGGTTCAGAGATCATATCATGAAACTTGCATCAGTAGCGACTGATAATGTAAGTGAAGAGCTCCATCGGTTAGCTTTGGGACTTGGTTCCACTGTTGTATCTTATGAAGGGTATGCCATTAATGGATTCACGTATTGGATAAAAGGCAAGATGATAGATGTTTAAACCAAAATAACGGGGTTAAAGTAGAAGCAACAACAACTGAGTATACCAAAGGTGATCCACCTTCAGCGATTTCAACCTCGAGTTGGTATTATGGATTCATTGAAGACATTTGGGAACTTGATTATCAGTTTCAAAAGTTTATTATTTTCAAATGCAAATGGGTGGATAACTGACATGGCTATCGGGTTCATGATGGGTTTAACTTGGTTGATTTATCACACCTTGGTCACATACAAGATTCGTTCTTATTTCCCAAGGACTGTGAACAAGTATTTTACATAGAAGATCCAATCGATCCCAGATGGTCAGTGGTTTTACCAGGGAAAAGATTTGTCAACACAAATCTTGATCAAGATGTTGATGATGATGAATTACTGTTCGATGAGACACCACCCTTTTCTAACAGTATTCTTGTGGCAGACACTGTTGATATTCCAGACGATGTAATGTATACTAGGTCTGATCACAATGAAGGTTTATGGGTTGAAAACCGTAAATGATGTGTTTGTTTATTAGGTAATTAAACAATTTTTTTTATTATTTGTTTGTTTTTTAAATAATTTGTTGGAATAGTCATGATGCCTTATTATGTTTTTTTTTACATTATTTGTTGTGTTGCTATTAATATCGTATTTTTTATCTGTGCAGACAGCTAAGATGGATGATATGGATGATCCGATAGGCGAGTTTTTGACAGAGACATCCAGACCAAAGAAGAAGCAAACACGTGGAGGGAAGGGTCATAAGTCACGGGCCCAAACTGACGAGGGGGGTCATGGCTTGGACGAGATTAGGTTGTCTATTGTGCCAGCCGAGGACACACAAGCTGGACCCTCTGGATCACAGCTCCCACTGACCAGGAGCGTAAAACCTTGAGGTCCTACAAAAGCTCCTAAGGCAAAAAAGATTGAGTCAAAGCCGCTGCAGTTTAATGAGTATCTACAGCCGACTGGGGAATGGGTTGTAGACTTCACTACGGAGCTGGGCATTATAGTTCGAGAGTATTGTGATATCACTCTCTCCTGGCCTCAGGTTGACGAATGACTGAAGAAGCAGATGTTTCGTATAGGTAAATAAACAATAGTTGAAGTATTTATTATTACAATTTATAACTATACATAACTAACATCCATTTCATTTATGGTAATATGCAGAAATGATATCGAATACCTGCAGAAAGCGAGTACTACACCATGGTCAAAGCGATGATGCGCAAAAAAATTTCAGATCATAAGCATGATCTGGTCAAGTGATTCATCATCAAGAAGCTTAAGAGGCCTGATGGCGACACACGCCAGCCTTGGGAGATCTATACACCAATAACCCAAGAGAAGTGGTAGCAGTTTTATGATAAGAAGTTGGAGACGAAGGTACATACTAACTCTTAAATAATAAGTTTTGTATATATACATATATATATATGTTTACATATGTATATATTTTAAATCATCATGTTTGTATGTTTACTTGATAATGAGTATCGTGAAGCCCAGTCGATGAATGTGAAGAAGAATGAATATCATCACGTGTTGGGTGCCAAAGGGGTTAATAGAAGAGTTCCTGAGTAGGTGGTAGAAGGGGAGTTTCCATCGGATCTGAGCACTCTGGATGACCACCAGAAATGGGGTAAGTTTTAGAAGCTTTCACGCACTAAGAAAGACCCAAAAGCTGGAAAGCGTCTGTATCCCTTCGAGAAAATGAAGGAAATTGTTGATAAGATGGTAAGTACTTTTGTTTACTCTTAATTTTTTTTTACAAATTCAGTTTTACAATCCTATTATTTATTATAGATCCTCTATGCATTTACTTCTAAAGGGTAAGTTGAATGAGCAAGTAACCCAAGGAAATTGGGTTCCTGATCAACATGATGACCAGCTGTCTCGGGGGCTTGGAAAGAAAGATCATCCAGGCCGAGCAGTGGGGTTGGGGGGTTAACATAGGGATAAGTAAATTATTTGGAAACCCCGGGTCGAAGAAAGAGAGTAGTCAAGAGCAGATGATCTCTTATGAGGAGCATATGCATGTCCTCAATGCATATGCATGTCCTCAATAACGTGAGAGATCAGTGGAAAAAGGAGGTCATTGCTGAAATACGTCAGGGCAGTGGTGTACCCCAGCCATATGCTCCTGTTTCTGATCTTTCTTACCCTAGTTATAATAATAATCCTCCCTCAGACAATGGTAATCCTGTTGAACTGTACACAAGCACCAAGTCTAATGATTTGTATCCTTACACGTATGTACAGGTAAATATTTATATCTTAACTGTTTTATTACTTGTCATATCTTTTATTACATATTTATTAGTTCAATCATCTACTAATCTGATTTAATTGTAGGGTCTGATAAACTGTAACCTCCTGCTCCCATACAACAATCAAGATATATGTGTGTTGCAAAAGGAAGAGTGTACTAATCAGGCCCGAATGACGTGACCCATGGCATGCAATTACGGTCGTATCACGGGAGAGTCTCTGTGGACGAACCGAATTATAAGTGTCCTGACCTAGATCTCCCTGTACCTCAAGAGGAGTACAACACGGTTCGGTTAGCAAAGGGTGCATTTGTTCAGTGACCTGTTCATCTAATTCAAAAGTGTATGGAGGTACACCCAACACAAACCACTAATATAGTTATTGTTGTAAATTATATGTATATAGTATGTGTGGATGTTCAGTTCATGATTAGTATTGTATGTCGACTGCAAATAGGCATTAAAAAAGAAATCTGCGTCTTCTAACAAAAAGAAGCAAAATATTAGATCTTCTAAATACAAAGCATCCACCAATGTTGTTCACAAAGAAAAAATTGGTGGATGATTCCATATATGCACGCTTGGGGCCAAACATGAGATTGTTGCATGATACAATCCGTGACTTCCCAGCTGGTAGATCTTCTATCCTGCTCAGCTTTGAATCTGACCTCTTCACTACCAAGAGGGTTTTGAAGTCGACTTGTGGACAACCGACTTGACGAACATCCTGAAATCTGATTGGGTGTCTATCATAGTGGTGCACTCATTCTTTCTTTAAGTATTAGTCTTTTTTGTAATTAAGTTATAAATTGATGCCCTGAAGCAATGTTAATTATTATGTCTTTTACTTTATGAACAGGTTTTTGCATGGCAAAATGCAAACTTTTTCACTTACCAAGTATGGATTTCTATGTCCTGAAAGAACGTCGTTCACTTCCTTGAAGTGTGATGCTGACGCTTGTAAGGACTACTTGCAGTGTGCGATGGTTAACAACATCAAAGCAAAAAAGAAATATCTCCTGCGACCTTATCATCAAAGGTAATAACTTTTGTTTATCATTTTAATTCCAATAAATGTTGTAGTTATTGATTTTGACATTATAATGACATGTTAGTGTTTTGGTATTACATAGTGCTCATTGGATCCTACTGGTGTTGTGTTTGGATCGTCCGCGTATATTATTTCTTGATCCGCTGCGGAACTCAGTACCAAATAACATCAAGATAAAGCCACACCTTAGCGTGTAAGTACATTTTGAACCACTTCTTTATGTATTTCAACTCTTTTAATTTAATTTTGTTGTGCATGGATATCCTAATTTTATTAATGTATATTTATGATATTTATTGTGCAGTGTATATCAAAGTGTTATGATGACAGAGCTTGGTTTAAGGATAAAAGGTGTCATCCCTTGGACTGTAGTGAAGGTACATCACTTACTTGTGTATTATTAATAGAACAAATGTCTTATGTAATTAATCTTTTTTTATTTTTGTGTTTAAGTGTCCACGTCAACCCGGGGGTTCGGAGTGTGGGTATTATGTCATAAGGTATATGCATGACATAGTCACCCTTTTTTGGTGATATACAAGATCCATTTGAACAAGTATGTCAAAGTTGCATATATTTTTTAATTTCTAATGTAATTATTTAATGATTAACTAATTTTGTTTTGTTTAGTTTTTCAAAGGTTTTCTCTAGTGTTGGAGAATACGATAGAGAAAGGATCAACGATGTGCTGGAGGATTGGGTGGAGTTTGTATGCATGAATTTGGTTTGATTTTCACTTTGTTTTTTTGAATTTTTATTTTCACTTTTATGGCTAGATAGATTGTGAAAGATAGCTATTTTGAGTAGAATAGTGAACATTTAGGTAGTTGTGTATGTATATGGTCATATGAGACCATTTAAAGTGTTGTATGGTCATATATGAGACCATTTGAAGTGTGTACAATTGTGACCATTTGAAATGTGGTGTATGGTCATTTATGACCATTTTTTGACAATTTTCTTAAAAAGTGATGACTTCCTCTACAATGTGATGTAGAGAGAACTGTGGATATATTTGGATGTTATTTTACAGGTTTGTTGACATATATATGGGATTATAAACAAAAAGAAACCAAAAAAAATCGGCGGTTCCTTTAAAAAAACTTCAAAAATGAGTAAAATCAAGGTCATTTTCGATGGTTTTTTACTTCAGAACCACCGAAAATGACATTCTATTACTCATTTTCGGCGTTTTTTTAAAGGAACTGCCGAAAATTGCCATTCAATAATGTCCTCTGGTATCTCTTACTTTTGGCGGTTTTTACTTAGGAACCGCCGAAATGGTAATAGAGGCAGACCCTTTTTCGGTGGTGTCTTTTTCGGCGGTTTAGTGTCTCTTTTTGTACTAACTCACCACTTATTAGTTAATGAATCATAATATCAATTTTAATGAATCATAATACCAAAGTTAATGAATCATACCATCATCTTAGTGTATCAACGTAAACATATAAAATAAAAAAAACAATAGTACACAAAATAAATTTGGTATGTACTGAAAATACATGATTCGCTATATAAGGTTTAAAGTACACCATACAATAATATACACTACAAAATAATAATAATTTTTTATCGGTTCCAAAGTGTGTTATCTAATTCATCACTTATTAGTTAGTTTATCATAATATCAATTTTAATGAATCATAATATCAAAATTAATGAATCATATTATGATTTTAGTGTTTCATCATACATGTAATAAAAATAAGTTGTCAAAACATATCCATGTCTGGTCTTGTTTTGAAGAGGTTGAATTTAGATGAACAATGATATAATGTTTTTTCATTTTGAACTTATATTTTAAAGTTACATTCAATTGAAGTTAATATACTAAAAAGGTGTTAAACTGCCAAGTGGATTGGAGCGCACAATAATAGATGCGGATGTGATGCACCTACGAATTTGTGTTATACTAATGCCTCATTAATCTAACCTAAACCGCTTACACTCACATAAGTAGACTCGAAGCTAAACAAATTTGAAAGTTTGAACTGTTCAATCAACCTTAATCAGCTTAGTAGTAATATGAAATTAAAATACTTAAGATAACAAGTTTATAACAATCATAAATTGTAGAGACAAGAAAAAGCATTTATTAGAAATATTTGACAATATAATTTAATTTCAAAAAATAAAGTAATTTATATGTTTTTTAAGTAGAAGCATGGTTCACAACTTTCTTATGTCATGTATGAGCCAATTGGCCACATTCATGTGTATACAGCTTACCCTTATAAATTGTTAAAATTAACTATAAGTCATTTTTACACTACCGTATAAGCCTATACCAAAATACAAAGTATAAGTATTACGAATCTAAGCTTATGGATTTATTAGGTCACAAAGATAGACAACAAATGATCTTGTCCAAAATGCTCCATCCGGTATGAACGTAAACTATGTGTTTCATAATTCAAATGAATGCTCAAAGATCATCCCCAATTCTCACCACCGCCATCGCCACCCCGCTGATGAGTGTTCACATGCGCATGTTTTAGGGATGTATTTACTCCCTCCTACCTAAAATATATGTCGTTTTAGAGATGAATATGGACAAATTAAAATCTAGATACATCTCTAAAGTGACATATATTTTGAATAGGAGGGAGTAGTATGTTTTATCAACACTTTTCATGCTCATTTCTTCACTCTAGCTAGTTTTCCTTTACTTTTGTGTTTTATTGGTGTTTTACACAATTGTTGCTAAAACAGGAAGAATTACATATCTAGGAATAAAATAGATTGAGAGACGAAGCGTGGGCGTAAACGGATCCAAAATCGGTGCTATAACGAAGAAGATAGAGCATTTTGAAGTCCGACCTACTCATGAGACCTCCCCTGTGGGTCAATCGAAGTTGGATTTCTTCTCTATCACAGACCTCTCCAGCCAACTGCCTCCGCGTATTTTTGCCCAGATCTGCATTTTAAAAACGGGTTTTTAGGGCATTTCTTCCCTATTATACCAGAGCTCGACCCCAGCTCTAGACAACAAGAGAAAGAGTGAAAATATATGGGAAAAGAAGAGGAGAAAAAGAAGGGAATGAAAAGCTTGAAGATTCCACCTCCATTGAAGCTCCCAAGCTCCCCATATGGCTATTTCTTACTCTATCTCCCTCCTTTACTCTTTAATGGCTGAGTAGAATCTCTTGTAGCTTGGGAATTTTGCATGTTGTGTGTTATTATTGTTATAATGGTTTTCAAAGAGGAAGTGTTTTTTACTCTTTAATGGCTGAGATCGTTGACGCATAAACTTATTTCTAGAGGCAAAAGAGAAAATATGCAAGATGGGGCAACACTGGCAATGACGAGGTGAAGCTGGTGTTGTGCAAAATAGTAGTGAAACTATCTTGCTAAGTATGAGTAGTGAACCTAGTCGTTGTAGTACAACAAGTGTCATATCCATAGGGACTTCATAACTATCTAATCAATTATAAGTTTAGTGTCTGTGCAAGAATATAAACAAAAGTGCATTAATTTTAATTTATGGGGTTTTTAGGTTCTAGTTGAGAAAATAGAAATAAAGAAAAACAATAAAACTAAACTAACTAAACTAGGATCGATAGATGTAGCTCGAGATGGATTTTTGCACCCATTCTCCCTTTACCACCGATTGTCAACCCTTGAACTCATAGCTAAACAACGAGAACACATAATTAATTAGCGACCTAATCCTAATCTAGGCCTACTAATCCTAACTGATTTAACCGGGACTTCTCCATCAACTAAGTCTCGGGTAAATCGGTAGCACTAAGCTCAAGTTCCCCTAAGGTTGTAATGTAGTCTAATCTCAAAATCATCAAAATTCGAGTACAATTATTTAGTCCCCTTGGTCAAGGTTTCTATCTTAGAATCACTTGTTGTTAGAAATTCACACTAATGCTAAACTAATCGGTAACGTTAATCCAACCAATTTAGCAAATTGACAATCAATAAGCACACCATAAACAAATCCCTAAATCATGAGCAACAAGTTTAGAAACCATAAACACTCAATAATTATCTTCATTAAACACAAGGACTAAATTAAAGCATTATACAAGTTCAAGATCCAAAAATGGAGGATTTTAGGACGAAATCCCCGTCCCAAGCTACAAGAGATTCTACTCAACCATTAAAGAGTAAAGGAGTTTAGTCAAACTCAATATTATATTAGCTATATTATTTTAATTATCTTTCTTGTCCCAACGCGCAGTCAGGATAAAATAACCTTATTTCTCTTTGGGTACAATGCACAATTGTAACCCGGACCCCAACAAGCAGCAGGGAATTCAAACTCGCCACTAAATCCTTAAGTGTGCACCCCCTAGTAGTACAACAAATTAAGGAGTAGAAATAGGGCTAACTGTGTCCTAAACTGTGTCCTAATGCGACCCACAATATCTCAAAGTAATGTGACCTAATGTGGCTCGCATTTATAATCTCATTCATGTGTCATAATATGGCCCACATACACCATGGTTTTCTCCTCTTTAAAAGTATGTAATAATTATTGATTATTATTACTATTATTCACCTTTTATTAGTCAAAACCCACACAAAATATATAAAAATCAATTGTACCATAAATCATTATGATTAAATATTTAATTTTTCATGTCATTATCCCATAAAAAATTTCGTTAAAAAATTTGTTAACCTCTTTAAACAAAATATTACCGATAATCACAAATATCCATTATAAAATAATTCATTCACATACATAAATTCGATCATATGACACAACAATTCGATGTCAAACTCACACCACAACCAAACACGAAATCAACTACTACTTTTCGTTCATAAAATATGAGCCTAAAAACAATAACACATAATATCTTTTTTGTCCAAATGTAAGAAAATGAAGGACGGAGAGGGTGAGAGACGAGAGATTGAGGAGGAAGAAAAAACTGTGAGTGATACTGGCTAAAAGAGATAGAAGAGAGAGATGAAGAGAAAGAGTGTGATGTGCAAATCAAATGGGATAGTAGGATAAGAATTTATGGAAGGTGAAGGGAAACTAAAAAGGTAGAGAATAGAAACTGGCTAATTAATTAAGTTAGATTAGACCGGTGTGATAAATTACTAAAAAAACAAAAGTTATGAAATAAGCAAGGTTAAAGTGGTTTATTAAATAAGTAGGAAATACGGAAATTTAAAACTGGTTCATTAGATAAAGTCATGAAACACCCAGAGATAAAACCATTAATTGAAAATGACTTATTTAATATAGTAAAATCAATAGTAACATTTGAATCATATAATTATTATTATAACTCTACATTAATTGAAAATGACTTATTTAATATAGTAAAATCAATAGTAGCATTTGAATCGTATAATTATTATTGTAACTCTGCTTTTATATAAATAAATATACCAAGTTAACTAGAGAAATACGAGGATCGTTAATATGACATTAAAAAAATCACAATCAACTTATTTTTAAAACGGGTTATTTTATTAAAACGAATTCTCTTTATTAAATACTATATAATATGCTTGTAAAACTATATAATGTACTCATAAACTAGATAATGTACTTACAAACTATATAATATACTTATAAACTATATAATATATGTATTACAAATGTAGGGGTATTCATAGATGCTCTTCAAGTTCGGATTATGGGGTTAGCCAAGGTAATCCTTGTATCCTAACTAATTTTCAGGCTTCTTTTAAATCGTCATTGTACTCTTGTTTGCTTTAATGGGAAGTTGATCTTCTTTTCGGAAAAAAAACCCTACGCCATACGTCGTTGTCCCTAGGGGCTTAGTTTACATTAGGATGACCCACGGAATTCCGGACCCTACCAAAAGTTTTTGTAGGACCTAATTAAATAGTTAATACTTTTTTATTATCTGTTCAAATTATAAACACATCCAATCGATGTTGTCAGTTGTTCTACACATTTAAACTAAGCAATATATCACGGGTTCATGTCCTAATCAAGGCAAAAGTATTATTTTTGTTTCTTGTGCACTCCAATTGTTCAATTTCAAAAAAGAAAAAGTGTACTCCAATTCTAAACATTGTGGACCTTCTACACATAAACTAAGCAATATGTCACTAGGGTTTCACCTCCCAAATAGATGTATCAGTAATTAAGGTAGAGCTCAACGACATAGCTAACTGTAATGGGGTACCTTGACCTTCTATGGAAGGACGGTGGTTGTCTTTGTAATGTTTATTTCCCCCAAGGCTTATCAACAATTTTATCCTTTGCTTGTCATGTTTATTTTTTTACTTGCAGTAATCTGAACATGTCAATCTGGTAACACGTATAGGAGGAGATCACTTCCCAGCAAGATCAAAAATGGTTTTTAAGGATGCAAAAAGACAGTGGAGATAGGGGCTTGTAGCTCAAAGGATTAGAGCACGTGGCTACAAACCATAATATACCCCTTAGAGATTTCTAACCAAGAAGCACGCAAATCAGTCGATACATTTCTTGTCTTGTCATTTCTAAAGAGGTTATTAGGTTAGTTGATAGGACCAGGTGTAAATAGAAATGCTCACTTGTATTCGATTGATATGTACACCAGTGTATATATAGTGTGTACAGGATAAGGTTAGTTACAAATGGATAACTACAAGAGTAAAAATATCTGTAAAACATATATACTGGACCGTAGACAATCGGTCTGGACCTATCTCATCTATTGGGCCTTATTATCCGCCCTCGCTCCATTGGGTCAAAGACAGAGATGCGAGCGCAGTGTCTCAAATCGAATTGGGGATAAGGGTTTTGTGAGCAAGTCTGCGATTTGATCCTTTCCACTGATGAAGGCGACGGTGAGGGATTGGTTCTAGACGCGTTTCCGCACAAAATGAAAGTCGATCGAGATATGTTTTGCTCGAGCGTGAAGCACTGGGTTGGCAGCAAGGAAGGTGGCCCCAAGATTGTCGCACCAGACAACGGGTGAAATACCCCAAACCTTGGTATGTTGGTTAAACATTAAAACATGATTTATTAAGACTAAAAAGAGTCTTAAAAACACTAGTAAACAAATTTAAACAAAAGCAAACACAAAATGTGCTTTAAAGTCAATAAGAGCTAAAATGTGCTCTAAGCTTGGAATAGGCTTGGGTAAGACCTAATGAACTTACCAAGACTTTATATATGTATTAATGAACATATTAAATCAATTACCAAAGAAAACCAAGCTTGAAAACAAGTCAAAACACAAAATGTGCTTTAAGAAGTCTTAAAGCACATTTTTGAAAAATTGTCTTGTAAATGAGTTTTGAATGGCTAAATGTCCATCATTACTCTTAAATATATATGTGTACTATATAGTATCACATTTGGGTGGCTATATTAATGGGAAATCAAAAATTTCACTTCTAAGTGCCTTGTTTAGGTGAATAGTGATTTTTTTATAAGCTAGTTTATAACATATGTTGTATTAAGTAATTAAATTGACAAATGAAGACTATACTACCCTCATATTAATAAGGGGGCCGGTTTTTCTCAAGTGTGGTGACTCACCACTCTTTAATTAAAACAATAAGTAAGTAAAGAAAATTAAGTAAAACTACTTTTTACTTTATACTACAAATATCTCCTTAAAAGTAAGTTCTATCTTCATTCTCTCATTTTCTTCCTTCTTCACACGGTTTCCCACCTCTCTTCTTCCTTCTTCTTTGTTCTCTCACGGTAATACCACCACCACCATTAGAACTCTAGCTTTGACCACTTGTAAAATCTTGCTCACTTGTTCAAATCAAAAACAAAGACCACCAATCTCTTCCTCTCATCAAGCTCTTAATTCCTATCTTCTCAAAACTCCAAGAGCCCCATTTCGGTGCCAAGGTGTTCCACCATTGAAGGAGCTTGAGCTTGTATTTTGACATATTGTTGATCTCCTTTGCTTCTAGGTAAGGAATCTCAAAGAAAAATCATGTTTCCTCCATGTTCTTACCTTGACCGAGAATACACATTGATATAGCTCTTTGTGTGACTTTGTTCTAGCTTCATTTCAACTCTTCATGGACTAGGTGGAGTCCTCTCTTGTTATATATTCAAACTCCCTTCAAAGATCAAGGTAAAACAACTACATTAATGTTTTTGAAACAATGTAAAATTAGGGTTTACAATGAGATGAAGCTCAAAGCTTGAATACTCATTATGGTGTTTGTATATTGTCTAGAACTTGACAAGGAATCAAAATACCATACGGTTTTGTAAGGAATCAAGAGGAAGTGTTTTGGAAAAAGAGGTAAATCTACTAACTTAATGTTGTTTAATGCCTTAGGAGAAATGAGCTTATAAATGCTTATTAAAACTACCTAAAGAGCAAATGGTGAATGACTTAGTAAAGTGTTCTCAAGAGACTAGTAAAGGGCATATGTGTGTGAGTGTATTTGCAGGTTAAAGGCATATATATTGTGGAAATTCAGTGTTTATGATTTAAGCACCTTAAGGGCCTAAGAGCCATGCATTTTAAGGGCCTAAGTGCCATGCAATTTAAGTTATGCACTATATTGTAATGTAGTGTAAATTTGGTGAAGTTGTGTATGAGAGTGTTCTTGGTGATTCTAGATGTTCTTGTGTGTTTAATGGAGAAAGCAAAGTGTTTAGGCTTAGTAATGTTCTAGGTGAATCCATGTCAAAATTTAGGTAAAAAGCAAGAAGTCCTAAGTGTTTACATAAGGTTTGGTGAGTTAGAAAATGTAGGAAAGGAATAAGGAGTTCATGATGTTTTAAAGGAATTTTGATGAATTAGGAAGTATTCTAGAGTGTGATAAGGTCTTAGGCATGAGCTTGAGGTTTTAGTATGTACCAAGGTCATTTTGGACTTAGGTAAATAACTAGGCAAACTTTGGTAAAATAAGGAGAAGTGTACACTAGGAAAAGAGTTTCAAGAAGGATATAAGGAATTAGTTGTGAGAGATGATGCTTGGGAGATGATGTTAAAATAAGGAGAAAACTTTTGGGATAGTAGTTATCTTAGGTATGAAACACCACTTGAAAAACTAGGAGAAAACATTGTAAGTGTTAGGAATTTTGTGAAGATATAAGTAAGGGCTTAAGGAATTAGAAAGTGAGTTTTATGAGTGTTTAAGGATGGCTTAAGTTGTGTTTGAAGTGCCCAAATGAGGTTAGGGGGTACTAGGGTATATGGGGTGAAGTTTGGAGTTGAATGTAAAAAGGAAAACAAGGATTTGGGGCAGACCGGACTTGCGACCGGACTTGTAAGTCCGGTCGGGACCTGTTTACCCTGCGAGAATTGGCTTCTGGAATGGACCGACCTTGGGACCGGACTTGCAAGGTCGGTCGGGCTTGTTTTTGTGTACGGATTGAGTTACTGGAATCGACCGGACATAGGACCGGACTTGGCAAGTCCGTCGGGCTAAATTTCCGAAGGGGAGAAACTCTCTGGAATCGACCGGACATGGACAAGTCCGGTCGGCAAGTCCGGTCGGACCTAAACTTGTAAAAAAAAAAACAGAAAAGAATGTGACTTATGTAGTTAACCCTAGGGTGTATAATGAAGGTAACCTAGGGTAAGATAGACATTAAAACATGTCATACAATCATGTTGAATACTTAGTAAGTGTGAAGTTAAATAAATAATTAACCGACGTTACTAATGTGTATAGGATTCTCTCAAGGTGGAAACGAAACGAGGCAAGGACCAAGGTATGGTTTTCTTGCAGTCTGTTGCCTACCGGTTTACACCGGCTTGGATGTTGATTGCTTTTCTGTGTGTTACGACCTTATAAGACTAAGGCATGAAAAGAGTTTACAGTTGTTATACATTAAGATGTTGTAAAGTTGTGACTCCTTCCCTTGGTTGTCTAACAAGACCTAAATGTTTGCTTGTTGTGACTTAACAAAATATTGTGTGATCACTAACAAGTGCTAATCGGGGGAGTGAGGAGTCCGGTTGTTCCGGCCACGCGTGTGATGGATGGGGGTCGATATCATATCCGGTTCGGCTCTCTTGGTGTATGTATAGGTGGTATTCCAATTTGGTTTCTACCTTCCCTTAGCTTATCCAAAGCTAGTTACTGACTCACGTCGGGCCATAGGGGCATACGTATGTTATTTCGGTGTGCTTGGGATTACTATATCCGACACACCTTGGGTATAAGTTAACCGTTCTATATAACTGGACGGTAACGAGGTTGGAAACGAGCTTAACATGGGATTGGTAAAAATCTCTAGGCTCACATGGTATACTAACTATGGTGGAAGGTTCCTTGTGAGGACCGATTTTATGGTGTTGTGTATTGTTATGATGCTATGCAATTTCCCTTGCTATGCTATGGTATATATATATATATGTTGGATGTTCTAAAATGAATGCCATGTTATTATGACAAATGGTTGCGCGTATCCCAGTAGCCGATGGGCTGCGCGTTAGCCATACCAGCAAAGGTTGCTGACCCCCTCGGGGGCTCCATATTTTATTGCAGGATGAGGATCGAAGAAGCAGAGTGGCTCTAGGTCCTAGGTCGTTGATGTACTTTTGGCTATGTTGGTTGTTGAGCCCGGGATGCGCCTGTGCTCCCGAGGCATTACATTTTGGTACCGTTTGCTAAAGTACTGGTGGATGTTTACGGTTGGAAGGTGTGTTGTAAATTAAATACTCGGTATGGTTGGCTATGTTGTATATATGGAAGTTAGATTCTATGCTCGGGAGTCTGATCATCAGACCGATACATTGTATTTATTCTGCCTAGTTAACCACGTGGGTGGTTAACGGCGTTGTAACACCAAAGCGTTTAGTTATTGTTTGGTTGGTTTTTCCGCTGCGATTTCGGTAGTTGTTAGGAGCGTTATAGGGTGTTACAACGGGAGGTTGAAGAAGACGAACATGCAGATCACGAAGCAGTTGCTGTATCCAAAGTAGTTCACAGGTAGAGTTTGCTAAGGCCTTGTATTCTGCTTTGGTTGTTGATCGTGCTACTGTCTGTTGCTTTTTCGATTGCCATGAAATGAGTGTGGATCCTAGATAAACACAATAAGCGGTTGTGCTTCGTCGATCCTGTTGATCACTGGCCCAATCAGCGTTTGTGTAGGCTGATAGTCTGAATGTGTTATTTGTGCTGATGTGATACTGTAAATGATGTGTATGTATGAGATAGCGAAGAATTCGCTTTAGCTGCTGCCAATGGAAGTTCTGTGGACTGTGCATTGACTGGCACAATTTATTTACTGCATAATTAATGGCTGGCCTGGTTAAGTTAAGATATTGTAAGACGCCCAAGATGCTTCTGAATTTGGTTGGATTAGGGTAAGGATTTGTGTCGGGGTTATTGGTCAGAGCTGTGGTCGTGGGTGTATTTACTGGCTTTGCATGTTGCATTTGAGCCTTTGAGAGGATGGTAGAGATGTATTTTTCTTGGCTGATGAATTGACCGTTCTTGTTTCTGGTAACTTGCATCCCGAGAAAGAAGTGTAGAGGGCCCAAGTCTCTGACTGGAAAATGTGTGGAAATCTGAGAAATGAAAGTATTAATGAGAGATTGGGATGATCCTGTAATAAGGATATCGTCTACATAGACGAGACAATAGAGTAGATCCTTGTTGTGTTATAAACAAGAGAGATGTATCTGATTTTGAACCATCAAATCCCATCTGTATGAGAACTTCTGTCAATTTAGAAAACCAGGCCCGAGGGCTTGTTTGAGGCCATAGATAGATTTCTTTAAGAGGCACACATGGTTGGGCAGGGTGGGGTGAGTGAAGCCTGTGGCTGAGCCATATAGATGGTTTCTTGTAAGTCACCATGAAGAAAGGCGTTGGAGATGTCAATCTGATTTATCCCCCAATTTCTTGTTGTTGCAATACTTAAAAGGTTTAGGTTAGCTGATAGGTCCGGGTGTAAATAGAAATGCTCACTTGTATTCGATTGATATGTACACCAGTGTATATATAGTGTGTACAGGATAAGGTTAGTTACAAATGGATAATTGCAAGAGTAAAAATATCTGTAAAACATATATACTGGACCGTAGACAATCGGTCTGGGCCTATCTCATCTATTGGGCCTTATTAATTTCCATCAAAATCTTTCTAAAAGTCCTGACCTTTTCCTCCTTGTCTCGAACGACCATGATCCTCTTTTTTAATTTGATAGTGAAGGAAGATCATCAATTTCACTCAAACTGTCCACAGTAAGTACCTTACATCTACTCCAATTCCTGCAAGTTTGATTTATTTCCCTTTTTCCTCCATGGTCGCGCACGATAAGGCTTTCATTTATGGGCGTCAAAGGTAGTTGGAGATCGTCTGAATTGAATGCAGTTGGTATGCCTCAATGGAGTCAAAAAACAATGTGCAGGCTAGTGCTGAGCTGGAAAAGTTTTGGACAATATTATACTAGGACCATCTCCTTTATCTCTCTCGACCAACAACAAAACTGAAACACGGCTAAACAAGCGTATGTGCAGCTGCTCCGGAGATGGGATTAACCCCACACTCTCAAAGTTCCGATTCATCTCCCTGGAGACAACGGGGCCTAAAATGAAAGAGCAAAAGAACAGCCACTGCAGAAACACAGGCAGTAAACAAAAAAAAAACTACTATTACCACCATGATAAGTTAACATTATCCTGACACACAAAAAGGAAAAAGAGAAAGGAAAAAAAAAAGAAAAAAAAAGAAAAAATAGAACCAACACAACCTGTTGGTTCGTCTCCAATGGAAAGAAAGGTAAAAATGCTGCGGAATGAGGCTAGAAGCTGGGCACCTAAAAGAAAAATGCCTACATTTAGCCGCCTACATAATCTACAGTTGAAGAGCTGCACAAATCAAAACTGCAGGATCACGTGCTGTCTTCTATAATAATCGCAGCCGCTGGAGCTAGTTCAGTGACTATGCTCCCTCGAATTAATATTCTCTCCCTTGGTTATATGGTATCTCCTGTCATCACTGGAATAAACTACGTATTAGAAATGTCGTGGCAGCAACATAACAATTCTCTATCCATGACCAGGGGAAAACCACCCATCTCTCTTAAGTCTATATAGTCGGACATTTATTAACATGTAACGACTCGAAGGCATGAGTGACACCGCAGAAGGGACTCACGTACCCCTCAATACAGAAAAGCTAAGAGCTCAAATACAAACCTGCGGACCTCCCATATGCGGGTATCCTTGCATGAACATGACTTGCCTTGGATGCCCCATCATCATCTGCTGCCCGTACTGCAAACACAGAGTTTGAAATTCAAGTATTCTATACTTTATAAAACAAGAGGCATGAATTGGCTCTCAAGTATTACAACATTGACAATCGACGTACTTGAGGCTGATGCGTAGGATAGTATGGTTGTGGAGCTTGCATTGGCATTCCTTGTGGATGAACATCATCTGCTGATGCCCAGGAAACCCAGGTCCACCCTGCAAAGATACCATACCACCATTAAGCAAAGTACCACCACTTACTAATAAATCAATTATGGTTCTGAAACGTTTTTTTTTAAAGGAAGCGCCAAACAAGACCACAGTAGAAAAAATCAAAAGTCCTCTACTAAGCTGATCACTTACCCCCATACCAACAGGCATGCCGGGGAATGGAGCCCACTACCAGGCATGTTAGCAGGATAATAGAAAGAGCTCTCTGCAACCGGGGACATTGGCCTTGCTGGTTGCACAGGCACAAAACTCCTTGCATGTGGATTCAGTTTAAATTCCTGTACAACAGAGAGTTCAGATACTGTTTCAATACTTGGAGAAGAAGACATCTCTTAGCTCAAAACATATTAGTCATT